>BLSH010515420.1:414069-427998 GCA_018402905.1 Glandirana rugosa
ATGTTCCTCGGTCAAGTAGAAGGCGCTCACAGTATCTCTGTATCGCAGCCGCCGTCGTATGACGGCGTTTTGCGTTACAGAGCCACTTTGCCGCCGTCAATCTCCGATCGGCGGTCGGCAAGTGGTTAAAAGATAAAATAACAAATCCCCACTTACTGCAATATTCACCTACATCCAAAGATTTCACCCACAGTACTTTGTTTCTGCCACTAGTCCACAGTCTGTTGGCCAGCATAATTTAACCCACTTTTTCTGAGCCCAGGTCATCCTGGACCCACCCGAGTCTATGGTTGGACAGTGAAAGGAGAAGCAGCACAGCGATGAACTTATCTCTTTGCCACTCTGCGTTCTCCTTCTTTCGGAAGGCTTCTTGTCAGAAGATGAACTGGCTCCTTGTATACCTTCTTCTCACACTGTAGCCCTGCTGTACAGAGACTGCAAGTGGCTGATACCAGGTCAGATTCAGGAACTTACAATGCTTGCATTTAAGAAATACATTTAACCACTTCATCCCCGGAAGGATTTCCCCCTTTATGACCAGAGCACTTTTTGCGATTCGGCACTGTGTCGCTTTAACTGACAATTGCGTGGTCGTGCGATGTTGTACCCAAACTAAATTGACGTCCTTTTTTCCCACAAATAGAGCTTTCTTTTGGTGGTATTTGATCACCTCTGCGTCACTTCTGATCACCGCTATAAGCAGACAAAGAGCGACAATTTTGAAAAAAAAAAACAATATTTCTTACTTTTTGCTAAAATACATACCCCAAAAATATATATATATATATATATATATATATATAAACAAATTTATTCATCAGTTTTGGCCGATATATATTCTTCCTCATATTTTCGGTAAAAAAAAATGCAATCAGCGTATATTGATTGGTTTGCGCAAAAGTTGCCACGTTTACGAACAATGAGAATTCATTTATAGGGTTTTTTTATATTTATTTATTTTTTACTAGTAATGGCGGCGATCTGCAGTTCGCTAGGAAAATGCACTGATCACTGTGTAAATGTCACTGGCAGGGAAGGGGTTAGCACTAGGGAGCGGCGATCAAAGGGTTAACTGTGTTCCCTGCTATGTGTTACTAACTGTGTGGGGGCTGGGCTGACTGGGGGAGGAGAGTGATCGCAGTTCCCATATACAGGGAACATGCAATCACTCTCCTTCTCCCCTGTCAGAATGGAGATCTGTTGTTTACACACACGGGTCCCCATTCTGTCACTGCGAGGGAGCGATCGCAGATAGCCAGCGGACATCGAGTTTGCCCTACTCGCTCCCTGGCTCCCCTGCTACACAATGAGCACAGGAGCGTGCCTCCAGCGGCGCGCGCACGCTCACGATCCGCGATCTCGCAGCCTCCGTCAGGTGACGGCGGTATGCGATATCGGGCCAAGTTGCTGCCGTCAATCCACGGCGGGCAGTCGGCAATTGGTTAATGATGTATAAATGACTACAGAGCTGCATTTATTTGTGTCTTTCATATCTGCTTGGAGTTCAGCTTTAAGGTGTATGTCAAGCCAAAAACTTCTTTTTAAGTATTGGATAGTATGGGGAAGAATTAGAACTCCTGTCAGTTATGAGTAAGCACACATAGATGTGTGAAACCCATCGACTCTTTTAGGCTTATTGCACTTGCGGTGTGTCATGTCTTTTTGGAATTTGCCTTGATGCCTCAATAAAGGACTTTCCTCCATGTCGGTGTGCAGCAGGTCTTCCTCCTGTCTAGTTTTTACTGCTATCCAGGGAGGTTTTACTTCACTTTCTACTTGGTTGAAAACAGTTTTACTCAGGGCTTTTTTTTCAGAGAATAGGTGCAGGTACTCCCCCCTTCGGAGTCAACCCTTGTCTCCACCCCCTGCCCACCTTTACGCACATCCCTTGGTATCACCCCCAAACCACCTCCCAGTACTGCCCCTTTTAGAGAATACTGAACCAAGTATCGTTGTTTTGGTGCTAAGTAATTGGTATGGAATTTGTTAAATATAACAAGAAAAGCAGTAAAATAGATGCCTCCAGAAATTACAGACCCCACCACCAACAATAGATCCCCCAGCAACAATAGATGCCCCTACCAAAATAATAGATCCACTTCAGCAACAATAGACCCCTCACTCAACAGTAAATCTCCCTGAGCAACAATAGACCACACCCTCAACAGTAGATACCCCAGAAATAATAGACATCCCCCACCAACAACAACAGACCCTCCTAACTATAGACCCCTTCCAGCAACAATATATCCCCCAGCAGCTAGCATCAATAGATCCTCCAGCATATCCCAGCACCCCTTGCCATTACATACATGCAGTGCTAGAGGTGGCGGAACTACGTTCCCCCGTGTTCCTGATGAATATCTAAAACACAGTCAGAAATAAAAATCTTGCAAAATTGAGATGACGAGGAACTTTGGACCGTTTGTTGTCTTGTGATGTGTGATGGATGATGCATGGAGATTGGTATGCAGCTCTTCAGTCCCCGGAACCTAATTGGGCAGTCCCTGTAGAATCATGGAAAGGGATAGAAAAATATGCTTATTTGTACTCAACAAGTGTTTTTTGGGGGTTACAAGGGTTCCCCTTCATCGGGGCTGGAACAATACATGATTAAAGTGTTGGTAAAGGCTAACTATAACTATTTTTAAAACATTCCCTTCTACTTACTCCTGCATATCCTGCATACCTTTTGTAAAAAAGATCTTCCTTTTTTTAATCCAGTCCGGTCACATGATTCAACAGCTCCGGCTGCTGTATGTAGTCAGGGCCATCTTTAATATTGATTGGACTCTGGGCGAACATTTTCTTGGGCCCCCCGCCACACATGTTATTATGTCTCCACCCTAACAAAATATAAGGCTCCATTCACGCCTAGGCAATTTGAATCGCAAGTGGAATCGCCGCGATTCTGCCAGTGAGTTTATATCATAGTAAAATGCAGGACGCATTTGCAATGCCATTACTTCTTAATGGCAACCTAATCGCAATTTCAGCTGCTATTCAAATCGTCTAGGTGTGAATGGAGCCTTGGAGAAGGGGAGGCATAGAAATATTATAGTGCAGTATTCTGAAGAGTTGGGCCACTATACCTGGAGCAGATGAGGCAGTAGTATTGTGGTAAGGATTAGGTATACTGTAGTGGGGTGCATTGTTATAGATATTGGGCACTCCAGTACCAAGAGAAGGTAGTATGAGGTGGGGAAAGGGTAAGTAGAAAGGGGTGCAGTGTTCTAGAGATTGGGGCTGCTTAGTACTACTAGTGAGCAGAATAAGATGGGGTCAAGTGTGTAAGGGGGTACAGTTGAGTAGGGCTCCCAATACTAATGGGGGCATGTGGCTGGGTGCACAGTAAGGGGGTGCAGGGTTATGCAGAATGGGGCTCACCAGTACTAACCTGGGGAAGTGTTCACAGTAAAGGGGTATAGTATTTAAAAGAGTGGGGTCCCCCAGTAAAAGAAGGGAGTAGGGTACATACTAAATAAGTGCAGGGTTACACAAACTGGGCCTTCCCAGTACTGAAAGTGGCTGCATAGGGTGGGAGGAAGCATGCATAGTAATGGGTGTAGTGTTATACTTGCTGATGATGGCTCTCTTGTACAATAGTGGGTGCAGTATTCTATGAGGTGGGGGCAGGGTGTATAGCAGGGACGTGCAGTCAGGGGAGGCAGGTGAGGCAGAGCCTCACCTGCCATAAACATAAAAAATAAAAAAAACGATCGACTTCGAGGGTAGTAGCTCGGCGACCTGGGGTCACAGAGGCCCCCAAATTTGGTAGGTAGGTAGCTGAAGCCCTACTCCACCACCAAAATTTGGGGCTTCTGTCATCTATGGTTCCGGAGATACAGGGCTCCTTGCGCAGCCTGTCAGAAGGTACATACAGAGCGGCCAGTTTAAATACAAGCTGACACACTGTGTTTTCAGCAGACTGAGAGGATGAGTTCACAGTGCCTCTCCTCACTTCTTGTCAGAGGCACTGAGTTCAATGGACAGCTTGGAGCCTTATCCAATGGTAAAGCACCATTGGCCCAAGCTGTCCACTAAAAATGCTGCAGTGGAGGCACGCCTCACTGCAGTGTCATAGAAGGGGGCATGTGTCTAAAAGACAAATACTCCCTTCCATCCCAGCCCTCTTAACTACAAGGAAATACATGGGTTTATGTGTATAAGGTTTGCCTATAATCCCATATTTTTCTCACACAGTTAAGAGGGAGAATTAGAATCTGCTGCTGCTGCTGCTGAAAAGGTAAAAGCTAATTCATATATTATTATGCTATATGTTATAAGATAATCATTTATGATTTATCTATTTACTGTGAAATTACTGGTTTGAAGTTATAATTTCAAACTTCAGTAATTTGTCCATTAAGCCACCTGCTGAGTACAGTTTTTGAAAATATAGTAAATTACCTTAAAAATAATATATAATAATTATTTGTATATTACTTACTTATGTTAATTAACCCCTCGCCACCCAGGCTAATTCTGACACTTCTCTCCTACATGGAAAAATCATCATCTTTTTACTAGAAAATTTCTCAGAACCCCCAAACATTATATATATTGTTTTAGCAGACACCCTAGGGAATAAAATGGTGGTTGTTGCAACTTTTTATGTTACACAGTATTTGTGCAGTAATTTTTCAAACGTGTTTTTTTTTTTTTAAAGAAACTGTTTCACGAATTTAAAAAAAAAAGGAAAGTTAGCCCGATTTTTTTGTATAATGTGAAAGATAATGCCACGCCAAGTAAATAGATACCTAGCATGTCACGCTTTAATATTGCGCACACTTGTGGAATGGTGCCAAACTTTAGTACTTAAGAATCTCCATAGATGACACTTTTAAAATTTTTAAAGGTCACATGTTTAGAGCTACAGAATAAGTCTAGTGCTAGAATGATTGCTCTCGCGCTAACAATCACAGCGTATGTAACCTGTGTGCTTATCTGGCTCTGATACTAGCCAGTGCCTCGCCAGCCACTGCCCTCACCCCACGTCCCTGGTGTATAGTGATGGGTGCATTGTTATATGAGGTCGGGGCAGGGTGTATAGTGAGGGGTCTGTTGAGTAGAGGGGTGCAGGGGTCTATGGGTTGGGAGCAGGGTGTATAATGAGGGGTGCAGGGTTCTGTGGGTTGTGAGGTATGTGAGTGGTATAAGGTAGATTAAAGGAGCAGGAAGAGGAGAGAGCTCAAGCACAGGGTCAGGAGTGGAGTAGAGAACAGTGTTGTAGGCAATGCCAGATAGCCCTGCACAGTCAGAGGGACAACAGATCAGAGTCCTCTGTACTTAATCAGAGCCAGAAGGAGCCAGACAGGGAGGGGGCAGTTGGTACTTACAATTTCGGCAGCAGTGGAGCCCAGTCTCTTCCAGTACCGCATCTGCTTGGCTGAGGGGTGAGTCGGCATTGTGAGGGGGGAACCGGAAGGGACACACGAGAGGGATCTAGATGCAGCCAGCCATGAACTACACTTGTGCTCCGCCCCTATTCACTTCTGATCTGCTGCCTCTGCTCCACGTCAGTCACCGAGAGCTGGGGACAGCACCAGTCATGGAGATCCACCATCCCCGACCCAAAACTCCATCCATTGCACTACCCCACTGCCAGCCCCGCTTCTCCATACACTGAAATATTGGGCCCCATAACAATTATTGGGCCCGGGGCAGCTGCCCCTTTTGCCCCACCTTAAAGATGGCCCTTTATGTGGCAGTGTTCGACAATGGCTGTGAATTCCCAGGAGCTGGGACGTCACCTTTCATGGCCCATCAGTTGTCTGTATTTCCTCCTCTCTCCTGCAGTAGCCACTCTCTGATACAGGGGAACCGGAGCTGCAGGATCACATGACCAGATCAGACAGGATTAAAAAAAAGGTAAATACCCAGATCTTTTTTATACAGGCTATGCAAGATAGGAAGTAGGAAAGGGGAGGGAACATTTTTAAGAATAGTTTTAGTTAGCCTTATCTTTCACTTTAAGGTCTAGACTGGGCTGAAGATTTCAGAGAAACAAAAAGTTGCTGCATGACTTGTTCCAGCTCAAATTAGGCAACCTGCTATCAAGCTTTAAGCATCAGTGACTTAGTTCAGTGAACACTGGTGTGGTCTGCAGCTCCAGGAAATTAAACATGCCCACAAAATACCAACATAAGACCAACTCCTGATCGCCCAGCAAATTAAATCAAAATACTAACCACAACATACAAAGCCATTCACAACTCTGCCCCAAGCTACATCACCAATCTTGTCTCCAAATATCACCCAAACCGTCCTATCCGCTCCTATCAAGATCTCCTACTTTCAAGCTCCCTTGTCTCCTCCTCCCATGCTCGTCTTCATGATTTCTCCAGAGCCTCTCCCATCCTCTGGAACGCTCTACCTCAACATGTCCAGCAATCTCCTACTCTAGCTGCCTTCAGGTAATCCCTGAAAACTCATCTCTTCAGGGAATCCTATCATGCCTCCAGCAAATCTTTTACCACTTCCATCAGCTCATTCCCCACAGTTACAACCTTTTGTACAACCCGCCCCACCCTATTAGACTGTAAGCTCTCCTGAGCAGGGCCCTCTTAATCCTCTTGTATTGTAACTGTATTGTCTACCTTTTATATTGTAAAGCGCAGCATAAACTGTTGTCACTATATAAATCCTGTATAATAATAATAATGCTTCCAGTCAATTGTAAGTTTTCCAGTCTAGTTTTCAATAGCATTTAATAGCACTGAAGCCCCTGGGGTCACTCCAATGTGTGCCAATGTTCCAGTCTTTTGTAGGTAAACCAGTTTGCAGCCATATTGTTTTTTAACTGTGAGTCTAAAGCCAGCTTTGAAAAATCCCAACTTCCTACAGCAAATAATTACTTGTGTTTAATGTATTTGCATTTTAATGCAACATATAGTGAGATAAAACACTGAAAGTGGCATAATCTATTTCAATATTAATATTAGAGCCATAAAAAGAATGGATATAAGCCCTTCCATGGCGTTCAGAGAAGCCTTGCTTCTGAAAGATTAAAGACCGCATTTTATTACCTCTTTTTTTATTCCTAAATATTTACATTACTGGTAGAGTGTGAAATAGGGCGAAAATCTCCTCTTGGAAAGGCAGAAAATTTAATATGACAAGTTATTTAAATAAAGGTACAGATGGAACATTTTGTTTCCTGGTGCAGTATTTTTAGACTTCCACATATGAATACATGTATATTTATGCCAGCTGTTCTTATCCCCGCCATTGTAAAGAAAGCTTAAAAAGCTGCTGGAACGTAACCAAAAACTATCTGCTGCTAGGGCAGCTTCTCTTTTCATTTAAAAGCTTGAAGTCATGTTTTGTTTTTTAATGCATTATTTTGTTTTATGCGAGTCAGTGGCCAACATCTAGAGGGCAAGAGATGCTGACTTTCATATTGGCAGCATGATGCGACCAGATGGGACAAGATTACACCAAAGGTAAATCAAAGGATAAATGGTGGGTAGCATCTTGGCCTAGAAGTAAAGTCTCTTTGAATTAAAATAAATAAATCGCCCAGCAATAGTGTGTAGTTACACTTATCAAATGTAATGCTATGCATAGTTATATTAATGTCTATATAATTGGTTGTTATACTGCCATCTTGTGGTTGTTTTGGATATTGCATTATCCTATTCTGTTTTCTGAGTGTGTCCCCTCCCATCTTCTGATGTAATTTCCTCTTCCTGGTTCACACTGTCTCATGAGGAAGAAGATGGCCACACATGTCTAGGCCGCACACAATCTACTTGCATCCGGGAACACATTACCATGTTTTGACCTTGAAAATATGCTCTATCAATCATCTGCCACATCTTGTTGTCTGCTATACCTCATGCTCACAATAAAGACCCACGCTGATGAAAAAACACTTATTTTGGTGAGTTCAAGCTATCTGATGAGAACTGTCCGGAGTGATTATATCTGCTTATACAGGCCAGGCATAGAGGTCTCAGCAAGGGATAAGTCACTATTACAACAGCTGGAGTCAGAATAGTCAAAACATGTGGTAGAATTCCTGCAGCCTGCTGTGTAGATGTGTATGTTTAATCTGCAATCAAACTCAGTACCATCCGCCATCTTGTGAAAGCACATGGTCGCACAAGCTTACAGCATTTCATCAGGGAATGTTGAAAACTGTTTCCCTGCATTGAACTGTGTTATCCCACCTATCTAAGCTGCTGTTCGTCTTCTTAAAGAGACAGTAACCATTTTTTGCACAACTTGAAAAAATGTCTAGACAAGGCTTTGAACATTCTTTTATCGCTGAATCTACACAGATACATCATGCCTCTGACCAGACAGACATAAAGGGAGAAGATTCTGTAGATATCGTGTAAGACCCAAATGCATAATAATACCAACACAGAGACTTAGAGAAAACTACGAAACCACTAGAGATGAGTTCTCCAGCAATCTGTCAGAACTGTGGGACAAAACTACATACTGCATGTCAGTCTTGCCACGCTGCAATCAACTAGCTGAATTAAGAAATTCTACAGATCGCCTATCTACAGCGAATGAGCGCTACCAGCGGCTGTCTGCAAAATACACAGCTTTCTTAACTTTAATATAGAGGGCTCTTTAGCAAATCTGACTAAGACTGATGAACTAAACCAACAAAGAGATCTTGTAGTGCAAAATGCCAAGGATAAGGCGGAACTCCGCATCACTAAACTGCAGGAGACCAGATCTCATAAATCCTCATCTACTAAGCTCACAACACGTTCTTTTAGATCTTCTCGCTCTAGAAGCTCAACATTAAGTAACAAGCTAATAGAGGCCCGTGCAAGTCTAGAAGCAAATAAAGTGCAAAGCTCCTTTGCTAGAAAGGGAGCTGAGATAGAAGCTCAAAACAAAGCTTGCCAAGCAGAGATAGATGCTCAGAGCAAAGCGCATGAAGCAAAGATGGAATCCCAAATAAAGATTCTAGAAATGGAAAGGGAGGAAGCAGCTGCCCTAGCAAGGCTGAAGGTCCTTGAACAAGCAATGGGAGATAGTACTAACTCAGACTGTTCTATTCCAGCAGAAGTGGAAGATCCAAATGAACACACCAGTGAATATGTGCTAAGGCATAGTGTTTGCAATGATGCAGAATCCTCTCCTGTACCACCTAAAACATTACTGTTCGTAATCTTAACACACAGACCTCTAACATGCACAAGCCCGAGCCTCTTCAAGTCCACAAAACAAGTGTATTCACACAGCAATCCACATCACCTCCTGTCAACGACAAGGTGACTGCCAGCGACAAGCCACAGTTCAAGCAACAGCCAGCAGAAGCCTTAGAGACTAAGCTGAATGCCTTTGCAACGTCATTTTATCCTGGTAAATCTCACCCTTATTCACCACAGTACTTTCACGCCCAAGGGGTGCCAAAAGTTACTTTGGCACCAAAGAGTAAGAAATCAGACTTGCCTGACTTTGACAGATATATGATTCGCCACAAGCTCATTAACATTAGCCTCTCAAGGTTCGATGACTATCCATAGGACTACAGAGCAAGCTTCAAGAACTAAGTGACCTCCTCATGGAGCTAGAGTTGGCAAAGGCAGACCCTCGTCTACCTGGGCTGAGCTACCTGGACACAGCCCATGGTGTGAATCCAGTGGTGTCTAAATTGCCATACCACCTACAAGAGAAATGGGCACAACAGGGTTCAAGATATAAAAGAGACTGTAGTGCATCTTTCCCTCTATTCTCATACTTTTGCAAGTTCATCAGTGAATAAGCCTGGATGAGAAATGATCCCAGCTTCAGCGAGTCTAGCTTGCCTGCATCATCATCATCATCAAGGTATGATAACAAAGCAGCTAATCATATAGATTTATTGAGAGCAGTATCTGCTAAAAAGACAGACATCTCACCTCCCGTATCCTCTCCCGCTTACCAGAGTGATTCGGGTGATAGAGATAAAGATCCAAATCATCAGTGCCCTATTCACAATAAACCTCACCATCTAAAGAAATGTCGTGGGCTTAGGGCAAAGACTATGCAAGAGCGCAGGGAGATTCCCCAGAAACTTGGAATATGCTATAGGTGCTGTGCTTCCTATGACCATTTTGCTAAAAACTGTAAAGGAACTATCAAGAGCATAGAATGCAGTGGTGACAAACACGTTACAGCTATGCATTCTGTTCCACTTCCAGACATTCCACAGCAGTCATCTACATTGAACCCTGCATCAAACCATGGCGGGGAGCAACAATGCCATGCTCCAGCCATTACAAACATCTCTTCTTCATGTACTGAAGTCTGTGGAGAAGGATCAAGCCACACATGCTGTGCCAAGGTATGTCTAGTCAAAATATACCCAAGGGATCAACCTGAGAAAGCTAACAGGGTGTATGCCATAAGAGATGAGCAGAGAAACAGACCCCTGGTCAAGCCTAAATTCTTTGAGATCTTTGGCATAAAGGGACATGCAACACCATATACTCTCAACACCTGTTCGGGTCGTGTAGAAACCTCTGGCAGAAGGGCCAATGGGTTCATGGTCTCCCATACCAAGGCAAGTAAGGGCATACCCTTGCCAACATTAGTTGAGTGTGACCAAATACAAGACAACAGGGAAGAAATTCCTACCCCAGAAGCTACATATCACCATCCCCACTTCAGGCACCTGGTTACTGATATCCCTCCAATGGACCTGGATGCTGAAATATTAGTCTTTCTGGGAAGAGACATTCTCAGAGTACATAAAGTGCGCCAGCAGTGCAACGGATCCGACGACGCTCCATATGCACAAAGACTTGATCTAGGCTGGGTAACAGTGGGTGATGTATGCTTAAACCGAATGCGAATGCCATCTGAGATTAACTCCTTCAAGACTCATGTGCTAAGAAATGGGCATGCATCTTACATCAGACAATGTCCTCATCACTACGAAAAGAAGGAGAAACCTCTTGACATTATCCAGGTATCTGATGTTACTCCCATCCCCTGTGATGACAACTTAGGTAGCACAGTGTTTTGTACTACACGTGATGACAACAGAACAGCCTTGTCAGTTGAAGACAGAGAGTTCATCGCAATAATGGACAGTGAACTCTACAAAGATGAATCTAACAGCTGTGTTGCACCATTACCTCTTTGTGCTACAAGAGTCAGATTTCCAAATAATCATGAACAAGCTTTATCCAAATTCAACTCACTTCAGTGAACACCAAAGAACAGGGCTGAAATGAAGGAACATTTCATTGCATTTATGAAAAGGATCTTTGACAATGATCACGCTGAGCCAGCTCCACCTGTTCTTGAACATGACGAGTGCTGGTATCTGCCTTTCATTGGAGTGGATCACCCACGTAAACCAAAGCAAATCAGGGTAGTGTTTGATTCCAGTGCTAAGCATCAAGGTGTATCCCTGAATGATGTTCTTCTTACTGGTCCTACCCTAACCAACAACCTTGCAGGAGTACTTATGAGGTTCAGAAGAGAGCCAGTTGCCATAACTGCTGACATTGAACAAATGTTCCATTGCTTTATAGTAAGAGAAGACCATAGGAACTTCCTAAGATTTCTGTGGCACCGTGACAACAACATAAACAATGAAGTGATTGAATACCGCATGAAACTACATGTCTTCAGAAACAGTCCCTCACCTGCTGTTGCAACATATGGTTTATGAAGGGGTGCTCTTAATGGAGAAAAGGAGTATGGTGCAGATGCTCGACACTTCATTGAGAGAGACTTCTACGTGGATGACGAACTCAAATCCTTACCCACGGTGGAAGAAGCCATAGACCTGCTCCAAAGGACTCAAGGTATGCTTTCTGAGGCCAACCTCAGACTTCATAAGATTGCCTCAAACAGTGCTGCTGTGATGAAAGCCTTTCAGCCTGGTGATCATGCCACAGGATTTAAAGATTTAAATCTTGGAATGGTCATGCCTCCTGTTCAGAGAAGTCTGGGCTTACGGTGGAACTTATTTAAAGACACCTTTGACTTTCAAGTCAGCTCTGCAGACAAGCCATTTTCCAAACATGGTGTTCTGTCGGTGGTGAACAGTTTATATGATCCACTGGGATTTGCAGCTCCCATCACCATACAAGGTAAATCCTTATTAAGACAGCTATCAGAGACTATTCAAGATTGGGATTCTCTGCTACCAACAGGCAAATATTCAAAGTGGGAGTCCTGGAAACAAGCTCTACATGCCTTAGATGGAATTGACATACCACGCTGCTAACTTCAGCTTCCCTTGCTGCAAGCCAGAGAAGAGAGATTCACATCTTCTAGCAACTGTTGCCTACCTCAAGGTAAGAGACTCTCTTAATCAAGCCCACATAGGGTTTCTGTTTGGCAAAGCAAAGTTAGCACCTAAGCCTGAGCACACAATTCCCAGGCTAGAACTTTGTGGGACTGTACTAGCCATAGAAATTACAGATATTATACTGCATGAGCTAGACATTCAAATAGATTACATCAAATTCTACACAGACTGCAAAGTTGTTTTGGGCTACATATACAATTGGACAAAACACTTCTATGTCTATGTCAGTAACCGTGTAGAAAGAATCAGATAATCCTTAAGGCCTGAACAATGGCATCATGTTCCTTCAGAGCATAATTCTGCAGATCATGCCACCAGACCAATGTCTGCAAATGTCTTTGCAAATTCTTCTTGGTTAACGGGACCTGAACTCCTGCTGGATCATACAGAAGAAGCTACATCTGAGGTCTTCAGTCTTCTAGATCCTGACAACGATCATGAGATTTGTCCTGGGGTCAAGACTTTTGCCACTGATCTGAACCCTAACCTCCAAGTTGGAGACCTTGTTCTGCTCAAGGACCAGCAAGCTGAAAGAATTGAATGGCCCATGGGATTCATTGTAAAGACCATTCCTAGTGATGATGGTATGGTACGTAAGGTAGAGGTGAAGGTTGCCAGACAAGGAACTGTAAAGACTTTCCCCAGACCCATCACAGAACTTGTTTTACGCTTGCCTTTTGGAGACTGAACTTGCTTACCTGGGTCTGTTGGATTCAGTTTCTACCACAAGAAGAATGTTCCTTGTACTTTAAGTGACACTTCTTGATGCCTTATTTAGATGTTGTTGCATGTACATGCATGTTATTTTTTGTCTTTAAGGTCTTCAAGACAACTGCAAATTGCACCATTTTTTATTTGCATTGCATAACTACCATTATGATATAACATAGTGGTATTTATAATACCAGACGGGGTGTGTGCTGTTACACTTATCATGTAAATGTAATGCTATGCCTAGTTATATTAATGTTTATATAATTGGCCGTTATACTGCCATCTTGTGGTTGTTTTGGATATTGCATTGTCCTATTCTGTTTTCTGAGTGTGTCCCCTCCCATCTTCTGATGTAATTTCCTCTTCCTGGTTCACTGTGTCTCATGAGGAAGAAGATGTCCACACATGTCTAGGCTACACACAATCTATTTGCATCCGGGAACACATTACCATGTTTTTAGATTACTAAGAAAAAAAGGGTGCTACTGGGAGACCAAAATCAATTCTGCCTTCCCCTTTAAATTTTCAGATAAATCTAGGAGCATATCCCCCAATAGGGTTTTTCGGCAGAAAAGAAAAGGAAGTAATTGTCCAAACAACTGAGTTGTAAAAATATATCATAATTTATTTATATATAATTAATTGACATGGAAAATTTGATAATATTTTTCTAGCAACAAAAATCGAAAATGACAAAATACAAAATGAACTCCGGTTACACAGCAATGGGACATGTGTTTACATGAAATCAACTGTAGAAAGAAACAGAAAGAGGGAAATTGCCATACTGTGCAGCCATAGGCCGCATGAGGTCCCCTACGCGTTTCAACCTTTATGACGTATGTCTAGGTCTTCCTCAGGGGGATCATAGGCATAACCCTTTCTAAAAAGATATTAAATGTCATTACATCAAAAATTTAGAAAAGTGCATATAT
>BLSH010515420.1:443964-468158 GCA_018402905.1 Glandirana rugosa
TACCCCCGTGTGTGTTCTTTTCCTCCACATCCCGACAAGACACAATATGGTAACGTGTCTCGTCTATGCATATATCATGGTACAAATAATAAAATCTTTTTCTTTTCGAAAATGTTGGTGAAAGTAAATTACCTAAGTTATGATTGGACGATCTTTATATGTCTAGTTCTCGACTGCGTTAAAAGCCACAAGAACAAGATCTAATCGTTGAATCTTTCATGACGTCGGTATCTGTCGATCCGTATGATCGATAATGTCTAGGACAACCGTAAAAGTTTAGTCTTGTAATAGAACCCGAACGATTTTTGAAATGTCCGGGTCCGGGTCCGTGCCACGGACACCCGAAAGTTCGGTACGGACCCGAACGTTACAGTCCGGGTTCGCTCAACACTAATTATCTCATATAATGTTCTGATTTGAAAATGCCAACAGGATCTGTAATAGCTAGTATGCCTAGCTGTCTATGGCTGCAGTACTTTCTAAGTTGCTAATCTAGAACAAGAACACCGAAAATTGCGTCAGCTCTTGATCTGTATATTTCTAGCAGGTTAGTATTGAATCCATTAAATGAAAGTGGTTGTAAAAGCTTTTCTTTTTCTAAAATAATAAACATGGTACTATATACGTATCTGCTCTGTGCAATGGTATAACACAGAACAGCCCTACACCTCCTTTTCTTGTGTGTGCCCCCATAACAAGGTGTATGCTATGGGGGCACACATTCTAGCCTGCTCCCGAGCCCTACTGTGTGCATCCATAGACACACAAGGATTTGATTGGCAGCAGCAGGAATCTATGGTTCCCACTGCTGCCTCTGTGTCCTGTGATGAGAGGAACAGAGACCAGCATGTTCTGGGAATATGTATGGAAATACATGTTACCGGAATGCACATACTGTATGTAAATGCAGCTTAATGGCCTCAGATACAGGAGCTACAGAGTGGTGTGCAGCTGCTCTGTCTGCTTGCCCAATCACAGAAGGCTTAGTATTATGTGAATCCATTCACAAAATACTTTGTGAATGGAAAGGAAGGGGGCTTGCAATTGCACAGCAGCGGCATCACTCCTGTCAGAGCGCCGGGAGTATAGCTGTACTACCAGTGCTTAGAAAAAATGTAGAGTTAAAAAAATGAGATAAGTCCACAAGGAAGTATATACCTCTTTGGACTTAACCCCTTATAAGCCAAGCATCTGTTGCAATTCCTGGAGTTTGTCTATAAAGCTCAATTCTGAGTTTATTTTTTTGTTGTTGTTTAAAAATGCCCCAGGTGTGGTAAGCTAAAAAGAAATGCAGTTCAGACTGCAATGCTCACCTCTGATGCTGTCCACTGAAACATTTTTTTTTATTATTTTCTTTTCACCACTGGATGTCCTCAGTCTTTCAAACGGAATGATACTCAGCGGAGGACTGAAGACATACTAAGGGAAATGAAATGTATCATTTATGATACTTTTGGTCATGTTCACAAAAGAATTGAGACAGTTTTGTTAACAGTTACAACATGACAGATTCATGTAGGGGTGTCTTTAATATTGATTGGACCCTGGGCAAATATTTTCTTGCCCCCCCCACCCCCCATGCAATTTCACTCTCCACCTGCTCTGAGACATACAATAAATAGCAACTAGACTCAAAATCAGTTTACTGAATCAGATCAGTAGTGATTTTGATTGGTTTCCAGAGGTTACAGCATATCATTTCCACTTACTGACTGGCTGCTAGAGGTTACAGCACACATTACAGCTCACTGATTAGTTACTAGAGGTTACAGCACATGCTTTCTGCTTGTTTGGTTGCTAGAGATTACTATACATCAATACTGCTCACTGATTGGTTGCTATAGGTTACAGCACATCATCTCCTCACTGCCTGCACACCAAGGACTGGGGAGCGCAAAGTCGATTTCCTGACACCACAGAAATGTGCTGCCCTTTAGCAGATACACAGCAATTATTAATGACTCCCTCATGCATCTGCTGACGTGGAATATCAGGTGAGTCATATGTACACAACAAAAGGGCAGAGTTGGGCAGCTTTAGTAGCAGCATTTAGATATCGGGACACAGCACAGGTCTAAAACTTCAAGGGACAAGGGAATTTAAACCAGGATAGTTGGCAAATATGAGGCAGCTGCTTTGGGCCCCACAACAATGACAGGGCCCAGGGCAGCTGCCCCTTTTGCCCTGCCTTAAAGACGGCCCTTGATTCATGTAGTTCCTATTTGCATCACTTTTGCAATGTGTCATCAAAAAGAATTACCTCCAGTTCATAGATAATGAAGTCAACAGTAATTAACATCAATTCAAAGTTGGTGTACAGGCAGGCCAGAGTTAAATAGATTGTAAGCTCTAAGGAGCATTGTATGGAATTGAATTTGTAGCATTGTATTGCGCATTGAGCATTGTATTGAATAGCAGTGCATTGAATTGTATTGTAACTGTACTGTCTGACCATATGTTGTAAAGTGCTGTGAAAACTGATGGCACTATATAAATCCTGTATAACAATAATTGGGGAGGTGTAGTGGGTTTAACCTTATTGATGTGATTTGTATTTATTGTATCGGTTGCTGGGATGCAGGCAGGGCCGGAGGATTTTGAAGCACCCCACCCCTTCAAAAAAGTCAGTAAGAACAACTTTTTTTTCTTGATAAAATATTTTTATAATTTTTTTTTTTATATGTGTAAAGGGAATACTGCGGACTTTAATATAAAGGGGGACACTGCAGACTGTGATGTAAAGGGGAACTCTGATGTAAGGGGGTCTCTGGTCACCAGACTTCCCCTTACATCAGAGTCCTCAAAGTTTTCCTTCACATCAAATTTGCATGGCCCCCTTACAGTGCAAGGGGGATTTCTGTGGACCCTGATGTAAAGAGGAACTCTGATGTAAGGGGGTTACTGCGGACCGTGATGTAAAGGGAAACTCTGCGGACCCTGATGTAAAGGGGAACTCTGATTAAGGCATGTCATCTGCAAGAGCCTCTGTAAAAATTACTGAGTGATGAGATTTCTCTGACTGCAACGAAGATGTAGGACATGAGTGGGATGGAGGAGCTCGCTCAGTCACCAGAAAAGCCAGCACCAGCAAGGACGTGACATCCTAGCCAGCGATGGCTCTTCCGGCAGCTGAATAAGCTCCTCCGCTCCATCACGCTACATACACTGGAGCCGAGCAGCTGTCACTATGCCTAAACCGTCACTTCCTTCCTGGGAGCTTATACACGATCAGTTCATGTTATATCTTCATGACAGTGGGAAAGATTTCATCGCTCAGTAATTTCACAGAGGCTGTTGTGGATGACATGCATTAGTCAAGTATCGGCGTGTGAGTGCAATTGTCATTGTTTATAGTCCATTTGTAGCGCTAACCCTGCAGGAGCTGCTTGAGTTTGTTCAATCCCGTACTCTGCCTCTCAACCCTAAGAATAGCTTCAGCCCCTCTGGCACACCTGGCAATAGTGTAAGTGCAAGGACCAATGAAACCACACACGTTATGATAAAACACAGAAGTTGTCTTTACTGCAATATTTCTGTGAAAAGGGTAACAGGCAATAACTATATATTCAAGTAATGCATCTTGAGAGCAATAACTGAGATCAAGAGCAATATAGCTCAATACTGTATTCAGGCTGCTTTCAGGGGATTCCAAACCTGAGAATAACCCCAAGAGCAGAGGCACACTTAAATGTCAAATAGATCACAATATGACACTTTATATCGGTTTGGATGCCTCTACTCATATTGGCTCTATGAGGCCAGGCAGGAGGAGAGCAGAAAAATGACCTTCTCTTATGTCAGGCCCAACTGCAAACACTGTACTCAGTTCTACAATAAGTGGCTTAACTCCCAAGTTAGACTATCTCGCACATATTCTACAAATACAGAGCCCTGCATATGTGTGGGGTGACCATATGGCACCAGTAACTTCAGTCTCTGGTAAGAAAGATGAGGTCTTGGATCTTCAGCTAGCCACTTTAGTCATGGGGATGGAAGACGCGCCGCCGACCCACTGCCAAATGGGCAGTGGGTCGGCGGTGCGTCTTTCATCCCCATGACTATGTTCCGTTGTTGACGTAACGTACGTCGGGGAAGACGCGCTGACGTCACTGCCGAGAGATTGTATCCAGTGCATGACCGGGTGGCCCTGTCCTTGAGTATAAATAAACTGTCAGCAAAAATAGGTCAGTCGACAGGAGCCCTCCCATCGGGGAGGAGCTGTTTCTGTTTTTTTTTTCTTATTTTTTGGGTTGTGATTGACGATGGATTACATCGGGGGACATTTTTTTTTCTCATTTAATAAAGGACTTGTCCCTGATTGTCTCTTGTGTTTTTTTGCTTTTTTGACACATTTTGGGTGAATGGGTAGGGGTACGATGTACCCGATACCCATTCACATGGGGGGGGTCGGGATCATGGGGCCCCCTTGTTAAAGGGGGCTTTCAGATTCCAATAAGTCCACGCCTGCAGACCCCGACAGCCACAGCCCAGGGTTGTGGGAAAGAGGCTCTTGTCCCCATCAACATCAACCCCACCCCTTCAAAAAAGTCAGTAAGAACAACTTTTTTTTCTTGATAAAATATTTTTATAATTTTTTTTTTTATATGTGTAAAGGGAATACTGCGGACTTTAATATAAAGGGGGACACTGCAGACTGTGATGTAAAGGGGAACTCTGATGTAAGGGGGTCTCTGGTCACCAGAGTTCCCCTTACATCAGAGTCCTCAAAGTTTTTCTTCACATCAAATTTGCATGGTTCCCCCTTACAGTGCAAGGGGGATTTCTGTGGACCCTGATGTAAAGAGGAACTCTGATGTAAGGGGGTTACTGCGGACCGTGATGTAAAGGTAAACTCTGCGGACCCTGATGTAAAGGGGAACTCTGATTAAGGCATGTCATCTGCAAGAGCCTCTGTAAAAATTACTGAGTGATGAGATTTCTCTGACTGCAACGAAGATGTAGGACATGAGTGGGATGGAGGAGCTCGCTCAGTCACCAGAAAAGCCAGCACCAGCAAGGACGTGACATCATAGCCAGCGATGGCTCTTCCGGCAGCTGAATAAGCTCCTCCGCTCCATCACGCTACATACACTGGAGCCGAGCAGCTGTCACTATGCCTAAACCGTCACTTCCTTCCTGGGAGCTTATACAAGATCAGTTCATGTTATATCTTCATGACAGTGGGAAAGATTTCATCGCTCAGTAATTTCACAGAGGCTGTTGTGGATGACATGCATTAGTCAAGTATCGGCGTGTGAGTGCAATTGTCATTGTTTATAGTCCATTTGTAGCGCTAACCCTGCAGGAGCTGCTTGAGTTTGTTCAATCCCGTACTCTGCCTCTCAACCCTAAGAATAGCTTCAGCCCCTCTGGCACACCTGGCAATAGTGTAAGTGCAAGGACCAATGAAACCACACACGTTATGATAAAACACAGATGTTGTCTTTACTGCAATATTTCTGTGAAAAGGGTAACAGGCAATAACTATATATTCAAGTAATGCAACTTGAGAGCAATAACTGAGATCAAGAGCAATATAGCTCAATACTGTATTCAGGCTGCTTTCAGGGGATTCCAAACCTGAGAATAACCCCAAGAGCAGAGGCACACTTAAATGTCAAATAGATCACAATATGACACTTTATATCGGTTTGGATGCCTCTACTCATATTGGCTCTATGAGGCCAGGCAGGAGGAGAGCAGAAAAATGACCTTCTCTTATTTCAGTCCTCCATCTTCTGTCCCCTGACACCACAGGCCCAACTGCAAACACTGTACTCAGTTCTACAATAAGTGGCTTAACTCCCAAGTTAGACTATCTCGCACATATTCTACAAATACAGAGCCCTGCATATGTGTGGGGTGACCATATGGCACCAGTAACTTCAGTCTCTGGTAAGAAAGATGAGGTCTTGGATCTACAGCTAGCCACTTTAGTCATGGGGATGGAAGACGCGCCGCCGACCCACTGCCGAATGGGCAGTGGGTCGGCGGTGCGTCTTTCATCCCCATGACTATGTTCCGTTGTGGACGTAACGTACGTCGGGGAAGACGCGCTGACGTCACTGCCGAGAGATTGTATCCAGTAGCCGGCCGGCTCATATTGTTCGGATGATTTTACGCTGCTGTAAGTGCAATATTCTTTATTTTAAATAAACCTCTCAACGGTATTACACTATTTGCCTTTATCCTCTTCTTTTGGGTATCTGGGGGATAGAATGTGCCCTGCGGGCGAGCGGGCTGCTTCATAAGTCACCCAAAGTCTGACTTGAGGTTTATCTAAACAGCTCATTTTCATATTCCTCTGATGTGATCAAGTTATACTTGCTCTGCTGGGATCCTTTGAGTGTCGGGCACATCCCCAAGTGGGGACCCGGGCTGGGGTACAGCCAATGCGCTTTATTGAGCCTACATCTGGTAAGGTGCCACTAGATAAGAGGTGGAGGTGTCACAACTAGCCCTGCTCTTCACGTGGTGGTTCATACCTATGAAGATACATCTGCGTGTGTTTCCTGCTTGAACTGTCGTATGACCTATGTGGATTCCTTTATATCACACTTTTTTTGGACTTTCAATATCTATTTACCTCATTTATATCATATGATGTTTTATATATGGGATCGTTTTTACTAACATATCAACATATAATAGATTTATCTCTATTGTTCACTAGTGCGACCAGTCTTTTTGGAACATTGCTAGGTCGAGTACATGGTTAGTACTGTTCTGGTTGCTGCTGTTTTTATGCATTATTAGTTGTGGTCTAGCGCAGTAGTTTTTTTCTTTTTATATCCATGCAGTATAGCATGCTTGTTATACTAACTGTGGAACTTAAGGGGTTAATCTTCTGCATTGTGTAAAAGGGCTCTTTGATCCTGTATGGACAGATCCTCTCCTCCTGCAGGGTCTCTCTTGGCAAGGCCAAATAAGACACTCTCAGAGTAGTCCTCAAACACATGCTCAGTTTGGTCTTTATTGCTGGAGAGAACATTTCCTTGTTGAGCTGAACTTTTCAGCTCACATGATCTTGAAAACACACTTGTGGGCGTGTATACAGATCCTAAATGACAGCCCAGTCCTTCCCTCCTCCTCCATGCCCAGTAACTAAAAAGAACACAGCGGGTGGGATGTCACATCTTGATTGATGGATGATCTGTCTCCCATAACAGCATGAGGACACAGGCTATAGTGGAAATCTCCTCCTACCTGAACACTCAGCACTGGACAGACCCTGCAGTTTATCACGTGACCGTGGTATACAGATCAGTCAAAAAGGTATATAGTGGCAGTATTTTAATGTAAAAAGAAGATTTATAAGCTGTGAGCAATGTGGGGGGTAGATTAACTATTTTCATATTACTGCGTTTGGTAACAATTTAAACTCCTGAATAGCAGGGCCAAATAACATGGCCCGGATTATCAAGTAAAGAATGCAGGATCTTTCTCAGCAAGGTGAAAGGACAATGTTGTCCATATACAGTGTCTCTGTATCTGAATGGCCTTGTGTCCTGTGGCTCTACATGTGTCAGCAAGGTGACTAAGAGCAATGATGTCTGTATATAGTGTTCATAAAGCCGGACGGCCAAAGTAAAACAACTCTGTCTGTGTGCAGTGTTCTTGTTTCCTGCAAATTGGCAAGTGCCCCATCAACAGCTCCTATGGTCAGGCCACAATGAACGGCCTGAAAATGGGCAGGCTCTTCTGGGGACCCGACTGGTCACCTCACACTGGAACTCCTCACGTTGTCAGTGCAGGTGTGCCTGGATGTGCACCTGGGATTCCCCTCTCTCAGGCTGGATGTACCAGCTGTGGAGCTTGTACATGAGCTGTGGACTGACCTGGGAGGCAACATCTCTCCTCCGAACCCAGTCTCTTCCCTTGCCTCTTGGTATCTGAAAATCTCCTCAGATCAGCTAGATGGCCTCTCTAGTTCCTTTGCCCCCTGTGTAGAGCCTGTGTACTCAAGATGGCCAGCTTGGCAAGGTCACGGATTACTGTAGTAGAGCGTGTGCGCTCTCTTTGTGTTTTTGTTGAGGTAGTTGTCAGCAGGGCTGGATTTCCCAATAGACACTCAGCCCCATCAGCTGAGCTCTGGGAAAGAGAAGAGCAATCATTCAACTCAGACAGGCACCCTTCTAAGAAGGGTTCCTGTAGATAAATGTCTACAGTGCCTATGGGGAAATCCGGCCCTGGATTCAGGCCACCAGACGATTACTGGGGATGGGCCCAACGCCCCCCCGGTTCGGTTCGCACCAGAACATGCAAACAGGCAATAAATTTGTGCGAACATTCGAACCCTATTAAAGTCTATGGGATCCGAACATGAAAAATCAAAAGTGCTCATACTAAAGGCTTATGTGCAAGTTATTGCCATAAAAAAGTGTATGGAGACCCAGGTACTGCCCTAGGGGACATGTATCAATGCAAAAAAAAAGGTTTTAAATCAATTGTTTTTCCAGGAGCAGTGATTTTAATAATGATTAAAGTGAAAAAATAAAAATGAAATATTCCTTTAAATAGGTCCCCTTAGTCTGTCTGAAAAGTGGAGCATCTGTGTGATGTTTAGAACAGTGCCAGAGCAAAATTACATTTCTAAAGGAAAAATTGACATTTAAAATCGTTCGCAGCTGTAATGTATTGCCGCCTCCCAGCAATATAGATAAAAATCGCTAAAAAAATTGTGTGGGTTCCCCCCCCCCCAGGCCATACCAGGTCCTTCGGGTCTGGTATGGATTTTAAGTTTGACATGGGGTCCCCCCCAAAATCCATGCCAGACCCTTATCCGAGCATGCAACCTGGTCGGGCAGGATGGGGGGGGACGGGCGAGCGCCCCCCT
This sequence comes from Glandirana rugosa, assembly GCA_018402905.1. Classification (NCBI taxonomy): domain Eukaryota; kingdom Metazoa; phylum Chordata; class Amphibia; order Anura; family Ranidae; genus Glandirana; species Glandirana rugosa. The sequence continues at coordinate 452,801 of BLSH010515420.1, forward strand.
CCTGACCCATACCAGGCTACATGCTCTCAAAATGGGGGATGGGTGATTTGGGGCAGGGGGGCACTACGCCCCCCAGCCCAAATCACCTTGTTCCCGTGTTGATGGGGACAAGAGCCTCTTTCCCACAACCCTGGGCTGTGGCTGTCGGGGTCTGCAGGCGTGGACTTATTGGAATCTGAAAGCCCCCTTTAACAAGGGGGCCCCCAGATCCCGACCCCCCCATGTGAATGGGTATCGGGTACATCGTACCCCTACCCATTCACCCAAAATGTGTCAAAAAAGCAAAAAAACACAAGAGACAATCAGGGACAAGTCCTTTATTAAATGAGAAAAAAAAAATGTCCCCCGATGTAATCCATCGTCAATCACAACCCAAAAAATAAGAAAAAAAAAACAGAAACAGCTCCTCCCCCATGGGAGGGCTCCTGTCGACTGACCTATTTTTGCTGACAGTTTATTTATACTCAAGGACAGGGCCACCCGGTCATGTAACTGAGTGACCCCGCCCCCTCTGCATTTGGCCAATCATGGATCTTCCTGCAGAGCGCGCTGTGATTGGCCAAAGCATGCAGGTCATGTGCACGCTTTGGTCAATCAGCGGGTGTCATTTCCCAAAGGCCTCGCACTGCATTATGGGGCATTCAGTGGCGCTCGAATTTGCAGCGAATAATGTTCGGAATTTGCCCAACTGCCCCATCCCTACCGATTACTGACACTGGGCAGGAACTCCATGCCAAAATTTAAAGCGAGCGCCCCCCCCCCCTCCTGACACGTACCAGGTTACATGCTCAGATAAGGGTCTGGCATGGACATTCGTCCAATGGGCCCATACCTACCAATTATTGACAGTGGGCAGAGCCTGATGAGGATACTGACAGACTAGTTCCCCATCAGGACACCTTCTTTGTGAATGACAGTGGATGGCAGTGGGAGGATTCCATAGCTGCTATTCAGACCAATAGCAACTATGAAATCTGCCCACTGCTGTCAAGGTAGACATGATGGGGAACTTGTCTTTCAGAACTCCACATCAGGCAATGCGCACCCAACAACTCACCCAAAAAATACTAATAGATAAGTACATTAATATAAATTCTTGGTTAAAGATACACGAATGAGACATTTGCAGTTGGATTGCAAAGTATTCATAACCCTAGCTGTTGCTCCCTGGCTAAGCCAAGCAAAAGTGTTTGTGATACAAGGGTCAATGTCATGGAGCCCCAAACATGGGCCAACCCATAAAAACACAATAAGGTCCTAGTGCAGGGTTACTACAGGATTTCTCTGACTGTTGTGGGCAGAATTTAGGAAGACGGGCATTTCTAGGACACAAAGGCTTAGGAAAGGTCCATCTCTTTCGGCTCCTCTTTCGGCTTACTTCAGACAGGTATATGTATATGCAGACTGTTCCAAACAGCCTTTTGTTTGCTTTTAAAATAAAGCTTTTAGACATCTCTATTTCCAATTCATGCGAATCACGTAAACACCAAAAGCCACAAGATTCAGCCAGACGCAAGCCTGGCGTTCGCTGCGGGCCGCAGGGATCAACCTTTGTCCTCGTTGCACCTTTTCAGGACTTTGATGTTCTCTAATGATTTTTAAACATAGAAATGTCTTTCTTTTCGACAGAGATTATGTTACAGATCATTCACAGCCTCTACCCATCCAGAAACAGCTGTATGCTGCATTATGACATCTTTTTATACTGCGTGCTGTTGTGAAGAATAGAGAATCATCAAACATACAACAAAAGGAAAACTATGCCATGCATTCAATACATTGCATTCAGTACATCGTTTTGTATTATTATTGTAACATTTACCTTAAAAATACATTTTAATCTCAAATAATTCACTTCCTTATTCTTTTATATAAAATGCTGTCTCCAGTGTTCATCTGTATATCAGAGGAAAGTGGAGAAATAGTGCTGGACCTGTAAGATTTTCTTATTGGTATTGCTATCTTAAAGTATTGATATTGATATAAGGAATATGGTTTCCAGGCAGGAGGCTTCTACACCCCCAGAGGATCTCCACGGTCTCCTTGGTTAATAATGTAATGTAACATAAATAAAAATTGCTACTGTTAAGAGGTCCAGATACAACTTTATTCCAAAAAAAAATCAAGGGGACAATCCAAACAGTAGCCACGCGCTTCAGGTGTCCAAAAACACCCTCTTTATCAAGGCTTGATTGAAAACAATGTGAATGGGCTACAAGTAAGCTGGACCTTTAGGGCTCTACCACACAAGTGATGAATTATAAAACAGTCTTTAACGCGCATGAATGCGTCTATAATGTTAATGAGTGTTTTAGACGCGTTGCACAGGCATTCAAGCCATGTCAGCAACACTCCTAAAACACACTGTGAGAGTTTTTAAAAATGTTCTTATAAGTCTAAAATGGTGTAGCGGTACCCACGAAGGGGCTGCTGATTTAGATATATTTGGTCCCGGGCCTCCCTCTGATTATTCTGCAGCCAATCACAACGGATTTTCACACTGCCAGGTGCACACACACAATCCTGCTTGTTTTCAATGACCAGTCTAGGGGATGAGTTTTTGATGCTTTAATGTAGAACTTGTATAGGAGAAGGGAATGTATGGGATACTCCAGATTAACTGATTCCAAATGAGGACAACTTCTCTCTATCTCTGTACAGCAGACTGTCAGTGACACTACATAGCAGACTGATCTCAGTAATGCAGGTAGCAGGCGGATTCCAGTAAAGCAAGTAGCAGGCTGACTCCAGTGACACCATTAACAAACTGATCCTAGTGAAACAAGTCCCTTTTTAAGCAGTAAGGACAGGCTGGACTTTGCTTATTCAAGACAATCACCAGTGTCTCCTTTCTAACTCAATGCAGCAGACTACCAATGACACTTTATGGCAGGCTGATTCCAGTGGAACAGGTCCCTTTTTAAGCAGTACAGAATAAGCCGGACTCTGTTCTTCAAGACACTCGCCAGTGTCTCCTTTCTAGCTCACACACCCAGTTAGCTGACTATGAGGAGCAGGAGGAGGATTCTAGCAACTCAGTCTCAGGGATCCCTTCATAGGTTTGTACTCACACCATGTCCCGGGACAGCCGGTAGCCTCCTTCCAACTTCCAAGCGACACTTTGCCACTGTGATACCAGGCTGGAACTCCTAACCCCAAGCCCATGTGCTCCCTTTTATATGAAGGTGTTCACCCAAGATGCAGTGGGGCCACTCCCCTGCCAGTTGGTCAGAACCACCTGCTGTCACTGGCTGGGTCCTCCTCCCACTGCCCAACAGGGACCCATACCACTGGGCAGGGTAAAACCTTCCAGACCACATGAATCAGCACCAGAGCACTTCGAGCAGACCTCACTCAAATCCAGGCTCTCCGACAAGCAAACAGCATATAAATTTGCCTATCTACTCTCCTATTAAGCAGAGAGAGCCAAAAACTATATACACTCACTAGTACCCAAACTAAAAGGGCGCTACATTGGAAAATTATACATTTTGATGCTTTGTAAAATGTGTCTTAAATGTGCTGGTTGTGCCATAGGTGTGTTTACAGTGTGATTAGGAGGCGCTTGTGGCACATTTCAATAAAATGGATGCGTTTGCAAAGTGCCAACACCTGCCAAACTCTGTAGGCAACATTATTTTTACATGGTCAGACATTGCAGTTTGTACACTTTCTTCCACATCCTATTTTAACAACTGAGTAATGTTGATTGGCGGTCAGGAAACAGTAAAAATGTGATCCAACTGCCTATTTTCAAGGCCTGTGAAAGAGTGCTAGATGTGCAGTTAATGTTATTTTTTTCCAGGGTGATTACAAGCACAGCTTGACAGTCACACCAGCTGCTGACAGGGCCTATGCTTGTAATCACACTGGCGTGTGGCTCTTCATTTTCCATTTTGTTACATTTGTATATCAGGCCTATATTGCAGAGGAAAGAATTCATTTTGTCAGGGGATTTTTCAACAGGTTAGAAAATTTGCTATTGCAATAATTAGCTTTTAAGACTGTTATAGGTTTATCTCCAATTTCTTTTTACAGGGGTCTGCAAGGTATCTAAATATGACTGCGCAGTCCAATAGGAGTAAAGCCGGGTACATACTAATATGTTTTTTTTCGTGCAACCCAGCGGAGCCGCTGTACTAACCATGTGAGGTTAGTGCAGTGATCTCCCCCTCTGAGCTCTTGTGTTCTGGCAGGGGGACGTGCCCCCCCCCCCGTCAGAACACTCCAATCAGCGCTCTCTGCCACTGGCTAACAGAGCTGATCGGAAGTCGGTCGGATGCTGGCTTCTGCTGGACAGACCAAAATACACACGGGCCGAATGTTGGCCGTTTTTTTTTAGCCTCTCGTTGTCTCCCGACATTCGGCCGTGTGTACCCGGCTTTAGGCCTAGTGCCCTCAGCAGTCAGCATGCACACAGGTCTATGTTAGGACACTTGTGCTGAGGTGTGTAGTGATTACTCAGCTATACCAGCATAGAGCACTGGAGGAAAGAGGGAAGCAGGAGGGTATTTTAAGGCATTTCCAAGCAAAAATCCATCACAAATCCTTACATGGCTTTAAAGCAGGGGCGTTGCTAGGTGGGAAAAAGATCAGGGGCTCCAGCCTGAAGAAATGGGTGTGGTTGAAATGGAATATGGGGCGTGGTTTAAAGGGCGTCGCTTTGGGGGTGTGGCTCACATCTGAGATGAACGAGGGATGGAGAAAGGAAGAAAGAAATAGGGAGGGAAGGAAAGAAAGAGGGATGGAGGGACAGCAGGCCCAGATCCTACACCACAATAGCAATATGTGTATTCCAGAAAGTTTAACAGTCTGCAGATATAGATACTCCAAACACCTGGGGTTGGCGCTTCAATCATCCTGGCACCATGGTTGTTATGGTGTCAGGATGATTGAAGCGCATTATTTCTATTATTACATTGTAATATAAAATTAAATAGTTCAACTCACCATAATGCAGAATCAGTGGGAGCCCCAAGTGTGTCACTTGCCACTGTCGCCTTCTACCAGATGCCCCCCAGCGGAGTCCCTCCTTACATCACAGGTGCCCCCAGTGGAGTGCCTCCTTCCATCACAGGTGCCCCCAGCAGAGTCCCTCCTTTCATCAGGTGCCCCCAGCAGAGTCCCTCCTTCCATCACAGGTGCCCCCAGTGGAGTCCCTCCTTCCATCAGCAGCCCCCAGCGGAGTACCTCCTTCCATCACAGGTGCCCCCAGCGGAGTCCCTCCTTCCATCAGGTGCCCCCAACGGAGTTCCTCCTTCCATCACAGGTGCCCCCAGTGGAGTTCCTCGTTCCATCACATTCCTCCCAGCGGAGTTCCTCCTTACATCACAGGTGCCCCCAGCGGAGTGTCCCTCCTTACATCACAGGTGCCCTCAGCAGAGTTTCTCCTTCCATCACAGCTGCCCCCCAGCGGAGTTCCTCCTTACATCACAGGTGCCCCCAGCAGAGTGCCTCCTTACATCACAGGTGCCCCCAGTGGATTGTCCCTCCTTACATCACAGGTGCCCCCCAGCGTAGTCCCTGCTTACATCACAGGTGTCCCCCAGTGGAGTGTCCCTCCTAGTACAGAGCAAGTGTCACAGACAGTATGCAGCCAGTACCGAGCCCCCCCACCACGGGAGTCGGCGGCTCTGACAGCCCCTCCTCAGGTCTGGCACTCAGGGCTGTGGAGAGAGAGGATCCTCCACTCTCCTCCACAGTGCGGGCAGTGGCGGAAGAGCAGTGATGTGGGGCGGGCAGAGAGAGATGATGTCATCTCTGCTAGCCCACCCCTCTCTCTCTCGGCTCCCTTCTTCTGCAGGCCACTCACGATTCTGTAGAGCCGCCCACTCACGGCTCTATCAAGCCACATGCCCGCGGCTTAGTCAGTTCACCCGCCAGCGGCTGTGTCAAGTCACCCGCCCACCGGGTGGGTGACTTGACACTGCCATTAGGGGCCCCTTGGGAGGCTCGGGGCTGAGGGCGTGACATTCAAGACTGAAGCCCTGATAGCCACCCCCTGGCGATGCCCCTGCTTTAAAGGAATATCTAGCATTTCTACTATATATACACTGGGTAAAATAAGTATTGAACACGTCACAATTTTTCTAGGAAAATATATTTATAAAGGTGCTATCGACATGAAATTTTCACCACATTTTTCACCACATTTCGGTAATAACCCATGGAGTCCATACATACAAAGAAACCAAAACATATAAGTTCAGAAATTTGTTATGTGTAATAAAATGTAATGACACAGTGAAAAAGTATTGAACGCATGAAGAAAGGGAGGTACAAAAAGCCATGGAAAGCCAAGACACCACCTGAAATCTATCAGTAATTAGAAAACAATCCTGCCCCCTGTCAGCGCAAATTAATATCAGCTTGTTCAGTCTCAACTGATGGCCTATAAAGATGTCTCATTACCAAGGTGTCACACAAGAAACCTCTCATGATGGGTAAAAGCAAAGAGCTCTCTCAAGACCTTTGCGATCTTATTGTTGCAAAACATACTGATGGCATTGGTTACAAAAGGATTTCTAAACATCAGAATGTTCCAGTGAGCACAGTTGGGGCCATAATCTGGAAGTGGAAAGAACATAATTTCACCATAAGCAGGCCACGTCAAGGTGCTCTTCGCAAGATTTCTGACAGAGGATTGAAAAGAATTATCAAAAAAGTTGTCCAAGAGCCAAGGACCACTTGTGGAGAGCTTCAAAAAGACCTGGAATTAGCAGGTACAATTGTTTCAAAGAAAACAATAAGTAATGCACTCAACTGCCATGGCCTGTATGCACGCTCACCACACAAGATTTAATTGCTGAAGAAAAAGCATGTCGAAGCACGTTTAAAGTTTGCTGCACAACATTTAGACAAGCCTGTGAAATACTAGGAGAATATAGTTTGGCCAGATGACCAAAATTGAATTCTTTGGATGCTATAAAACACACCATGCTTGGGGTTCAAATGGCACTGCACAAACCCCCCTTCCGAAAACACCATACCAACAGTGAGGTTTGAAATTGGGAACATCATGGTGTGGAGCGGTTTTTCAGCATACGGTACTGGCAAACTTCATGTGATTGAAGGAAGGATGAATGAAAAAATGTACCAAGACATTTTTGATAAACATCTGCTGCCATCTACCAGGATGATGAAGATGAAAGGAGGGTGGACATTTCAGCAAGACAATGATCCCAAACACAAAGCCAAGGAAACTCTCAATAGGCTACAAAGAAAGAAAATAAAGCTGCTAGAATGGCCCAGCTAATCACCTGACTTGAATCCAATAGAAAATCTATGGAAAGAACTAGAGTTCATAGAAGAGGCCCACAGAACCTTCAAGATTTGTTTTGCTTTGTTTGTGTGGAAGAATGGGCCAAAATCACAACTGAGCAATGCATGTGACTAGTTTCTCCATACAGAAGGCATCTTGAAGCTGTCATTACCAACAAATATAAGGCTGGGTTCACACCACTGCGATTGGATGCGGGTTTATCCGCATCCAATTAGCATGACAGGAGACTGCGACCAGCTCTCAATGGAGCCAGTGCGCACATCTCGGGGACAGCCACGGAGCGCACAGCAGAAAAGTCCTGTGCGTCTTTGGCTCCGTTTCAGGTCCGAATTCAACCAAAAATGTGTACCTATTTCGAACCTGAATCAGTGAATGGGGATGCACGGACCCCCTGCTGTGCCCCGCTGCCGCACATAGTGTGAACCCAGCCTTAAATAAATTTAAGTTAGCGTGTTCAATAATTTTTCCCTGTGTCATTCCATTTTATTACACATAACTTATTTCTGAACTTATTTTCTTTGGTTTCTTTGTATGTATGGATTGCATGGGTTATTATCAACATGTGGAGAAAATGTCATGTCAATAGCACCTTTAGAAATAGATTTACCTAAAAACATAGTGACGTGTTCAATACTTATTTTACTTGAGTTTCCTCCCACGCTCCAAAGACATGCTGGTAGGTTAATTGGCCTCTGTCTAATTTAGCCACAGTATGTAGGTGAGATAGGAACCTTCGATTGCAACTGATGTAAAAGAGAAATATGTTAAGTGCATAAATTGATGGAAATATACAATATAAATGCCTGAAATAAAGAGCATATATATTTTTTATATTTACTAGTCTACAGCCTACAGGTAATGAGTGTACATAAGGCATCATACTTGAAAGAAGGACTACTGCTCTCAAACAGCATAGCGGTGTCTCAGGGAGCATGAGCATTATTGATTGGAGTACTATGCATGGGGAGTATTGGATCACGGGAGGCCTCAACTGTTGAATTCTTTGTGAGAGCAATGGTCTGACTCTATATGCTGCCAACATAGGGCAGCTTCCTATCATGTTAAGCACAAACACAGAAATAAAAGAGAATATTGTATTTGCTACTTGGTATGCAGTCTGTCTATATACCAAGTAAAAAATGTAAAAGACTCACATTTTCCTTTTCCTTCCCCAATCCCCTTTTTTCTTTTACTCCGGGGAGTAGGCTTTAGATGTATGCTTCCCTATATCGAATTTTGAAGATTTGGGTAACATCACAACATATGAATTACAATCTTATGCATACTGTATATTCATCAGTAACATTTCTCTTTATTTGTGAATACATGTCAGTGAGCATTTTTTCCCCCCTTTTGTGCACTGATTTTACTATGTACTGTACTTGCCCATTTAACAACCCTTTTGTTATTTCCGATAAAAATTACTTGCACAACATCTTCCTCATGATGTATGTGATGCAGCCCATTCATAAATAAAGAATTTAAAAAAGTGGGATTTTAATTGGGCTTTAAAACTATTTTGATGGGGTAGCAGAGCAATGTTTAGGCATACTAATTGCAGTTTCTGAGGAACCCTTTGTACATCTCCAGGTTCCCCCAGGGTTGATGAAGAGCCAGCTCAAACAAATTACACATCGAAGATAATGTACATAGCTATGCAATACGTCTTGCTACCCAATGGCCATTAGGGAGTGCTACCACACCAGAGGTTTATAGGCAACTGGCTATTGGAAACACAACAGAAGGAGCCAATTCTATTGTATAGAATAGGAATCTGAACAGGTGGGGGCACAGTGCATTCCCAACCAGGCATGTGTCACTCATGAACTATTGCCATAGTCCTTTACCAACAGGAGGGAGAGCCATCTGCTATTTACTGAATGTCCTAATGCATGCGATGTGATGAGAAATATGTCATAGCAGGTTGTAGAATCAACCTTCCTGAGCAAAATATTGTCAGCTCTTCTGTAAAGACAAAGGGATGAGCAATGTATAGTGTAGGAAAAAGTCTTGGTTTTAGATTTTATGAACAGTGTGCCAAGAATGAAGGCTGTCCATAAACACTTTGGGGTTGATTTTCTAAAGGCAAACAGACTGTGCACTTTGCAAAGTGCAGTTGGCCTCTGCAAGTAAAGTTGCTCCAGAGTTTTGTAAATGAGGTAAAGCTTCACTTTGCAAAGAATGCCCAATCATGTGCAAGGAAAATATTTAAAAAACTGCTTTTTTACTTGCACATGATTGGTTGATGGAAGTCAGTGGAGCGTCTGCTCATCTAATAGGCTCTGGAGTTCTCTTACAGAGTGCAACTGCACTTGGAAAGTGTACAGTTTATTTGCCTTTAGTAAATCAACCCCTTCATGTCACAATGATCAGTAGAACTGGAGATACAGGTAGCTACATATATGTACAAACCTCAACATGTTATGTATGAATTGAGCCTAGCTTAAATCTTACCCAGTTCAAAGCCTCCCTGTTGAATGTCTTCAGGTGATGGGTAGCCTCCCTGACCAATCAACCAATTGTGAAGCAGAAGAAAGAGGTCCAAACTCAACGTTTAGGTTAAGTGGGCGCTTGCATAGTGTGACTAAGCAGTGTCTGTGCTCTCAGGCCTGTTGGCTTTTCCTGATTTGCTGAGAACCAGTTTTAATGTGCCACAACCGTGAGGCATCTCTGTTGACTTGAATGGTCTAATGCGACAGGCAGTGCCACCTGGCAGCTTGACTTGCCAAGTTAAATTTGCAAAGTATCACTTGAATAGCCCCCTCTAGGTGTGTTGTAGGCTTTATATGAATGGTCAGGGGTGGTAAAATTGTGGTTCAACTGAAGCCCCTCCCCCCATGTGAAAGAGGGGCTGTCCTTACCTGTGGATTTAGGGATGTTTTTCACATGCAGTTTTCATTTAAAGTGAACTCTGCTTAATCATATTTTCATCATATACTTTGGATTAAATAGCACAGGATTGTGACAAATTATCTTTCATTACAAGCCAACTCCAGTTTTGTTACATGCAAATTTGATTATTCTGATGAATTTTGAAGAAATGTGATTTTAATAAACTTCTGGTTGGTGTGCTTTAAAAACTTGTCTGCCATAAAAGCCAATAATTTTGGATTCCCTAGCTGCATACTTGTTATGCATCAATAAGGAAAGCTCTAGGATGAATATGGCAGTCAATTCTGGTGCAAGCTTTTCTCCATCTCCCTGCCTCCCAAATCAAGACCTTATCTAAAAAAAGAAACTAAGGTGGTCAACTCTTGTAATAGCAATTGTACAGTTGATGATAAACCATGGGACCAATGCCCAGTGGCTGTTGATGGCCAAATTAGTGGGAAAAAAATAATTTTACTGGACATTAAAGTGGAACTCTGCTTGATTTTGTTCTTGACAGAGTGCGGAAAGGGTAACACATAACCTACGGGGTAATTTCCCCCAATTGCCTGTGTTGTCATCAAGACAGGAATTGAGCAGAATCTCCTTGATGGGGGCACAGACCTTTTTTTTAGTACAGTGGAAAAATATTAAATAGGTTTTTACCGCTGTCCATGAAAGTTTATCTATTTCAGGTACTTATATAGCGTCAATTTACGCAGCGCTTTACATATATATTGTGCATTCACATCAGTCCCTATCCTCAAGGAGCTTACAATCTAAGGTCCCTAACTCACATTCATACATATACTAGGGCCAATTTAGACAGGATCTAATTTACCTACCAGAACGTCTTTGGAGCGTGGGAGGAAACCCACGCAGATACAGGGAGAACATGCAAGCTCCAGACAGGTAGTGTCGTGGTTGGGATTCGAACCAGCGACCCTTTTGTTGCCAGGCGAAAGTGCTATCCGCTACATCACTGTGCAGCTGTATGGTGGTAACTGGACATCTGAGCTTTTTTAGACAGATGAGTGTCCCTGAATGCAAATTGTCTGCATCCAGGTGTGCACATCTATCCCTGTACAAAAAGTAAATACTTGGATGTGTGTTACCAGCATACAGCTAACAACTAACATCCCTGAAGCCCTGTACACATGCGCAGATTGTTGGCCAACCAAATGTCCAACTTTTGTCCAAATTGGCTGTTGGTGATTGTGTCCAGCGTGCTGACGGTAGTCAATTAATCGGCCAACAAAGCCGAACGTAGTGACGTGCTACGAGTGCATAACGAGGAAGTTCAGGTGAACGATCATGAGTGTTTGTACTTCCAACTTCTGTACACACGAGCCAACAATCGGCCAACAAAAGTTTTCTAGTCTTGTCAGCCAACTTCTGTTGGATGATAATTGGAAATCGGCTGCAGAATCGTGCGTACTAACGGTCGGATAATCGGCCAACAGGATGTTGGACGACCGTAGTTGGCCGATAATCATACCGTGTGTACGGGCCTTAACAGTTGTCCCTTGATCAGAAAGTGACAAGAAATCTCCCTAGTGGAGACACAGCAAAAAATAAACTTAAAAAAAAAAATGTTTTTTTTTCTGCAGTTCCTCTTTTAGCCAAAAACAGGAGAAAGAATCTGAATTAAAATGTAGCATTTTTATGCAGACAGTAGATAAGAACAAGCAAATGAATCCATCAAATTGAAAAACAAAAAGTATACTGGTAAGATTTCCAATGCCTTTCCTATGCTCCCATTCCTGAAAACTCACTGAGAAAGGGATATTGTCTTTTAAATAATGCAATCCTTCCATTTTCAAACTGCAGGGTATCATTTTCCTTTTAATAATAGCATGTTTGTTCTTAGTATGTTAAATATGATAATACAGAAGGGTCCCTGATCAACAAAATATTCCTGCTATTAATAGACAGTAAACAGCATGGGGCTGTGAATACATGAATTCGATTTGCATCTTGCCAATATATAAGGCATGATGTGATTGTCTCTTGTGTGATCTTTAATCACCGTTGGATAATTGTTATCAATCATGGACAGATGAAGTGAAGATGTGACTGTCAGTCGGAGTAATATGGACAAATGCGCACGTTATAGAGTAGATATTAGCCATAATGTGATAAATATGTATTATTTACCAACATATGGCTGTTTTTATTAGGGGAAAATCTATTCTTTGGTTCTCTCTAAATTATTTTATACAAGTTAGAAACACATTGAGATCAGTTTATGAAAACTGTCTTTGCACTACAGCAGCGCATGTTAAAGTTTTATACCCTGAAATGTGATTTTTACCTACAGGTAAGCCTATAATAAGGTTTACCTGTAGGTAAAATGAATATCTCCTAAACCTGTATAGTTTAGGAGATATTAGCTCTGCATGTAAAGTCAGCGGCGCATGCGCTCTGAAGATCCGGCGGAGGCTGCCGGAAAATCGTAGCTCCTTGCCGGAACGAAGAACTTCCACGTGTATGCGCAGCAGTTACGTCTCTGGGCTCCAGCCACTCACCGCACCGGAGCCGCAAACCCGGAAGACAGAACATGGACATCATGTCAGCTCCCTCAGCGCTGACCGAGTCGGACATCGGGGGTCTTCCTAAGGTAAGTATTTCATAATGTGTTCGATGTGTGCGATGCATACACAGTATGCTATTGTCTTGCAGGGTTTTTTTTTCCTTTTGTGAGGGTTTACTCCCACTTTAAGAGCACCCTAAACTGTACACATGGTTTTCGTAAAAAAAAAAAAAAAAAATTGTGGCAAAATGCGTGGTTAGAAAACACATCTTAGCATTGTGAGTCATAGTGTGAATAGAGGCTTAAAAAATATGTAAACCCAACATGTCATATTCCTGAGATTCCCATGTACTTGTCAGTGGCGGCTGGTGCATCATTTTCTGCAGTATACACAAATGTTTTGCCTGCCAATTACACTTTAAACTGAATAGGTTATTTTACAAGGTTAGGGTTTACAATCAATATCTTATCTTGTTGCCGACACAGATCAAATAGCAGATACATTCTGAATTTTTTTTTTCTGGCCCAAACTGACCCTCTTTTGATTGGCAGTTAAGGGGTAAACAAGCCTCGCCTCTTGGGTGTGATTTTTTGAGTTTTTGGAGGTAACCCACACAAGAACAAAGACAGCAAGCAAGTTTCATGTAAATATACAGTGGCGGCTGGTGAAGTTTTAGGATGGGGTGGCACCAGGCCCTGTCCTTCCTTTTTGACCCCTCCTACTTCTAATAAGCCCCACCCACTCCACCCCCTGTATTCCACATAGTGTGTCATGAGTACACAGCTCAGTATCACAGGACACAGTATACAGCTCAGCATCACAGGACACAGTATACAGCTCAGCATCCTAGGACACAGTATACAGCCCCAGCATCACAGGACACAGTATGCAGCTCAGCATCACAGAACACAGTATACAGCTCAGCATCACAGGACACAGTATACAGCCCCAGCATCACAGGACACAGTATACAGCTCAGCATCACAGGGCACAGTATACAGCTTAGCATCACAGGACACAGTATACAGCATCACAGGACACAGTATACAGCTCAGCATCACAGGACACAGTATACAGCTCAGCATCACAGGACACAGTATACAGCTCAGTATCACAGGTGGGGTAAATTGCAGCCAATATCACAGGTGGGGGTAAATTGCAGCCAGTATCACAGATGGGGGCACTTATGCAGCCAATAACACAGGTGGGGGCACTTATGCAGCCAATAACACAGGTGGGGGCACTTATGCAGCCAATAACACAGGTGGGGGCAGTTATGCAGCCAGTGACACAGGTGGGGGCAGTTATGCAGCCAGTATCACAGGTGGGGGCAGTTATGCAGCCAGTGACACAGGTGGGGGCAGTTTGCAGCCAATGACACAGGTGGGGGCAATTTGCAGCCAGTGACACAGGTGGGGGCAGGGGGTGGGGTGCAAGGCCGAGCCATGTTGTGTGCCTTTGGATGCACACAGACTGGCTCTGGAGCCAGCTTGCACGTGCTCCCCCATAGCAAGCAGCTTGCTATAATGGCACACATAGAGAAGGAGCCAAGAGTGGCAGTGGGAGATCCCAAATGAGGAGGTTTTGGGCCACTCTGTGCAATACCGTTGCACAGAGCAAGTAAATATAACATGTTTGTTATTGAAAAACATATATATTTTAGCCTTTAAAACAAATTTAACTCTAGATAGATATAAAAAGATACAAATCAGTGCAGCATTGTAAAAATAAATGCTTCTTTAACTACAGTATCTCACAAAAGTGAGTACACCTCTCACATTTTTGTAAATATTTTATTCTATCTTTTCATGTGACAACAAAAATTACACTTTGCTACAATGTAAAGTAGTGAGTGTACAGCTTGTATAATAGTGTAAATTTGCTGTCCCCTCAAAATAACTCAACACACAGCCATTAATGCCTAAACCGCTGGCAAAAAAAGTGAGTACACCCCTAAGTGAAAATGTCCAAATTGGGCCCAAAGTGTCAATATTTTGTGTGGCCGCCATTATTTGCCAGCACTGCCTTAACCCTCTTGGGCATGGAGTTCACCAAAGCTTCACAAGTTGCCACTAGAGTCCTCTTCCACTCCTCCATGACGACATCACGGAGCTGGAGGATGTTAGAGACCTTGAGCTCCTCCACCTTACATTTGAGGATGCCCCACAGATGCTTAATAGGGTTTAGGTCTGGAAACATGCTTGGCCAGTCCATCACCTTTACCCTCAGCTTCTTTAGCAAGGCAGTGGTCATCTTGGAGGTGTGTTTGGGGTCATTATCATGTTGGAATACTGCCCTGCGGCCCTGTCTCCGAAGGGAGGGGATCATGCTCTGCTTCATTATGTCACCGTACATGTTGGCATTCATGGTTCCCACAATGAACTATAGCTCCCCAGTGCGGGCAGCACTCATGCAACCCCAGACCATGTCACTCCCACCACCATGCTTGACTGTAGGCAAGACACACTTGTCTTTGTACTCTGGTTGCCGCCACACACGCTTGACACCATCTGAACCAAATACGTTTATCTTGGTCTCATCGGACCACAGGACATGGTTCCAGTAATCCATGTCCTTAGTCTGCTTGTCTTCAGCAAACTGTTTGCAGGTTTTCTTGTGCATCATCTTTAGAAGAGGCTTCCTTCTGGGACGATAGGCATGCAGACCAATTTGA
>BLSH010515420.1:481420-501767 GCA_018402905.1 Glandirana rugosa
AAATATCTTGTAACATTACGTTGTAAAATATAAGTACTTCACATACGGATCTAGGAGAGCCCCCCACAGTTTCAACAAAGAGCTGTACGGGGGTGCAACCATTTACACAACAGGGGATCAATAAAAAGTAGAGGATTTTTATCTCACCATGAACCGACGTGAAGTCCCCCTTAATGTCAACACCCCGTCCACTCACGGGTACGACAGGTACAAACTCCTCCCCCCCACCTAAAAAAAGGTGCTCATCACCGTTTCTTATATCCTAGTTCCTCAAGTAATAAACATTATGCTTTATACACTAAATAAAGTAATGTACGTTCTAAACGGTGTATATCATACACCCGTTGCTGTCCTGCCCACATACTATATGTGGCAAATCTTGCATGTAATGAAATAAATCACATATTTCGTATTACAAATAATGAACTCCTTGATCCTATATTCTTTGCCACTACTCGTGGAAAAAAATCCACCCCCCCTCCTCAAACATGGACAGCATGGGCACTCACCTGCCCCACAACTGTAATTCCCCCTGAAGTGCAGCCAAGTACCACTCTATTTTTAGGAGATGAAAAATAACTAGGGGACAACACATTTACCAACGTGGGGGCATGTCGAGAAACAACTTTGACACCCCCCGAGAGGATCTAGGCATACACTTCATGAATATAAAATGTTGCATTACAATGTTCTATAAACTGTTGGATCATCTTGTACTCTATACTGAACGCCATGGTAAACACCTGTGGGCCCCTCTGTGAACTACCTCAAACCTACTTTTTTAGCAAGTTCCTCTCTGTCTTTCTGACAATACTTACCGCTCTACTACCTTGTTGACTTGAATACCCCTGTTTTTGAAAGCGATCCCTCGTGGAGGTCAGTTCCTTTTCAAAGTCATCATCCCTACTGCAGATTCTTCGTAATCTGAGGAAATTACCTACCTGGATGTCCCCCACAGCATGACTCGAGTGACCTGAGTCAGCTCTCAATAGAGTATTGCCTGACAGGGGCTTTCTATATAGGCTGGTGACAACTTGTCCATTACAATTGGCCAATGTGACATCCAAAAAAATTCACTGAGTTTATGTCCAACTGTCTTGTAAGCCTGGGATTGAGCCGGTTGTCATTCAAATATGTTAAAAAAAATTATCCATAGATCCTAGATCACTGAAATAGATGAAGATGAGATCATCAATAAAGCATTGATAAAATCGGATGTATGAATGATAAGGGTTGTCACATCCAAAAATACACACCCTCTCCCACCAACTCAGGTATAGAGGGGTGAGCGAGGGTAAAAATCTGGCGCCCATTGCTGCTTCACATTTTTGTAAATTGAACTCTCCATCGAAGGCAAAATTTATTGAGGTCTAATATCATATCAAAAAGATTAAAGTAATGAATGGGGAAAAAATTCAACCCTTAGACAATAATTAAACATTGCTATCAGTCAATGTTCTATGAGACAGATTTAAGGCATTATTCAAGGTTTCTGTTGTTGTTTCCTCAAGTGGTAAAGATCTTTCCAGTTCACGTCTCCTTCTCTCCTTCCATAACCACTCCCCACTCCATTGATTTTTCTTGTGTTTCTCTTTGCCCACTTCTTTTTCTTCTTGGTGAAAGTCCCACTTCCACATTTAAATGAGACTCCTCTATCTGATTTACACCTGATGCATCCTTATCATTTGTTTCAAATGAGGAGTCTGCTTCTAATGCTGCCATAGTTTGGTTGAGATATATTTTCTGTGTCTGAGAAGCTGACTCTCTTTATCAGATTGCCTGAATTGGGTCAGACTTGTTCTAATATGTAACTGTTTCTTCCAAACATAGACTGTATTAGATTCATAGTCAAATCTTTTACGGATCAGTTTTTCTGTCTTCCCAGCAATGTCATTCTTCTCCATCTTATCTAATTTTTCATTTAACTTTGCATCCAGGGTTTCAAAAATAGTTTGATCCTTGAAGAGCAGCTATAAGTAATCAACTGCTCCACTTAGTTCACAGGAGCCAAAAAGAACTACATTTGCCTAACAGCCTAGCAGCCTAACTAGGAGGGTGCTACATCTTGAAGCTTACCAGTCTTTAGATGTGGTGGCTGCATTCATTTTTTCCATGCTTTTCCTTTATTTTATAAAGTTTTACAGATGTAGTGGTACAATAAACAAAAACATAGAACATTTCATTAAGGCTTGTACAAAGATTGCAATGCAGAGATTAATAAGAGAAATGTTCCTGCCAGAGGCGTAACTAGAACCTTCAGGGCCCCGGTGCAAGAAATTATGAAGGGCCCCCTGACCAGGGCCCTTCCCTCTTCCCACTGATGCTGGGGCCCTTTACTCCTATTGTGTTCTGCAGCAGGCCCCAGGGGGACCAGGGAAGCACACAGGGGCCCTGGGAACAGCAGAAGACAAGTAAACTGGATAGAGGAAAATGGAGGAGATTGGGTCCTCTAAATGCGGCCCCCGCCATCCCTCCTATTCAGGTGTACAAGGGAGGCACATGGGCCCCCTGGACCATGGGGCCCGGTTGCAATTGCAACCCCTGCAACCCTTATCGTTACGCCCCTGGTTCCTGCGCTCAGGACCAAAGAAAGAAATAATTAAGGATATACACAATATGACTGCTGCCTTCCAGTAAGTTTCCTCCTAAGAGGGAACGTTAAATAAGTATGGGGGTATGGAAATGGGGCTGTCTTTGTGATGCAAACTCTAATGATGTTGTGATAAACAGATGTACACGCATATAGATCTCTACCACCCTAATTCTATATACACCATAAATTATACACCATAAATTAAATAAAAGGAATATGTTATGAAATATTAGTCCGTAAAAATCCGTAAAAGTCTGTAAATGTCCGTAAAGATTAAAACGTATAAATCATGTTAAAACGACTGATTGATAATTCATAAGGAACAGGTGGATGTGAAAGCAAAGTGACTTAAGTTGAAAATATTAAAACTTGAAAATTAAATAATAAATTGGGTAAAATATCCTCGGTAAATGTCCGTATTGTCCGTAAATGTCCGTAAGTACGGTATATAACCAAGGTGCTAATGTGCCAGAATGTGCCAAATCATAAATATAAAAATATAAAACTCAAAACCAATAAACACAAAATATGTAGTCCCAGTGATGAATTAGTTCAACTGATTCGTCCGTAGACATCCATAGGTGTCCAGAAACTCTGTGATATGGAAAGTGCTATGTTGTGTCAGAATGTGCTGTTTCACAGGGCAGTGTGTTTGTAAACACTGGTGAATTCCAATCAATATCGTTCTACTGTGCAATATGTGACATTGTTCGTTCACTAATATGGTAAACAAAAAACCGATGACATTGCTGTAGATGTTCCACTTTATATATATAAAGGTGACTTCCGTGCTCTTTCAAGAAATATGGTGACTTCCACACGTGCTCTCCCGTATGTGCCCACACTTACCAGAAAATTCCTACCCCTGCAGGGGTACCCGCTTTGGTAAATGGGGTCCTCCTCCTTGGATCCTGGTCAATCTCCTCTGCTGTTTCGTCCTCAATCACCGTGCCTGATCCTAGGAGGGGGTTCCTCCTTCAGTATCCGGCTCAGGTAGGGGATAAAATGAAAAAATGGGGATCCTCGATGGTGAAGTACGTTTTTGAATGGGGTTTATTACGGTATATAACCCAAAATTAAAACTCAGTATCAGACAAAAAGAAGAATAACAAATGAATAAATAAAAAATAAAAAATAAACAATTGCAGTCACTGGGTTTAGAGAGCAATGAGCTCAGCAGGAATCACCTGCTTGAGGAAGGTAGGTGCCCCTTCCTTCCTCCTAGCTTTGCGTTCCACAGTGTTGGACTCCTAAACCGGAAGTGACGCAGGTACGTACAGGCCACGCCTGAAGTTTTCTTTTGGCTGGAGAAATGTAACTTAGCCTATACATTTCTTGTTAGGGTCTAAGAAAAGTTAGAATGCCTATCAGGTTTTTATTTTTTTTGCTATCTGGATCCTGTAGGGGGAGATTTATCTTCAATTCCTGTGCTGTGGACAGATTTGGAAATCTTTTGTCACCAAAACAAATGTTTCCATTGGAAGATTTCCTCTCAACTCTAAAATTTCCCACCATTTTCTGTCCTGCTGACAAATGCTACCATGACAAACAGGGATAGTAAGTCTCCTAGAGGGGACACAGATAACAAAACCTAAAAGGCTGCATGAGATTTCTCAGATGGATTTCCTGATAGGGACAGCTGTAGAACATACCTGTGAAATGCGTGTTGAAATGGCCACTAATGTCCATCACAGGGAGACAACACAGGAGTACAATTGGAAAACAGGGACTACATGTTGTCAGTCTGTAACAGGAAGTTCCTGAACAGGATCACGAGGTATTATTAAAATGAAAGCTGCACATTTAGAAATATTGACAAATATTGAAAATGTTAAAACTTACGTTGGGTTTTTTTGGTTGAGTTACAAATATATTCTAGCAAAGAATATTTTTCATTATTCAGTCCTATCAACATAGTGTAATTAAATATATTCCGTCCTATTTAGAAAAAATCTGTGAGTCATTATGGAATCTCAATGTAATTTAGAGGATATGTCATGCGTGAGTAGCTGAATGCTGTAAGCACTGGCAGACAAATCTGTCAGCTGCGTCAATGGGATCTGTGTGTTTCCACATTGCATAGAAAAACATGCATAGTGCAATAGCCACAAATGGCGTGGAAGCCTCCTCTGCACAGACGTTTCTCTATTCATAAAGTTATTTTTGGATTACTGCTTTAGACCAGTGGTTCTCAACCCCAGTCCTCAAGTACCCCCAACAGGCCATATTTTCAGGTTTTCCTTTACTTTGCACGGCTGCTTTAAATCAATATCAAAATCGGAATCAGCGTTTACTGATTGGTTTGCGCAAAAGTGGTCGCGTTTAGAGATGATGAGAGTTCATTTCTGGGGTTTTTATTTATTTTTTATTTTTTACTAGTAATGGCGGCGATCTGTGATTTTCAATGGTACTGCAATATTGCAGCGGACATGTCAGACATTTTTGACACTTTTTTGGGATCAATGACATTTATACAGCGATCAGAAATTTAAATATCCACTGATTACTGTATAAATGTCATTGGCATTGAAGGGGTTAACCTGCAGGGGGAGATCTAGGGGTTAACTGTGTTCCCTGGGCGTGTTCTAACTGTGGGGGGCTGGGCTACCATGGGCATAAGAGATCTAACTGATCCCAGTGACAGGGATCAGTAGATCTACTATGCCCCCACTAACAGAGCGGGGAACCGATGTGTTTACATCGGTGGTTCCCTGTTCTTTTGCTGTGGCCGCTCATCGCGGCTCGCCGGCGGCCATTGGGTCGCTGCGGGCACACTCCTCAGGAGTACGGCGCGTGCCCCCTAGCGGCCACCCGCAGATCGCTGCTTATTTAAGGCAATTCACGGGACGCATCCACACTGCCGCCGTGAATATACGGTAGGCAGTGTGGAAGTGGTTAAACTATCCTGAGATATGAGATTTGGGGCGATGATCTCTGTGGATGTTCCCTCACCTCCAGTTTTGGGGTGACAATTGAGCAAATATAAAAATTGCTATCTCTTTTTGTTCCCCCAATAACAACAGCCAGCATCGCTCATCTCCTATCTGTTTATAAATAGGAACAATCTGCTGAGCTGAACATTTCTGTGTATAGATTAGGGTGTCAGGGGGTGATCCAATAAGTGTACACATAAACAATATATAACCAAAAGTATTGTGACACCTGCCTTTACAGGTTCATGTACTTTAATGGCATCCCAGTCTTAGTCCGTAGGGTTCAATATTGAGTTGGCTCACCCTTTGCAGCTATAACAGCTTTAACTCTTCTGGGAAGGTTGTCCACAAGCTTTAAGAGTGTGGCTATGGGAATGTTTGACCATTCATCCAGAGGCGCATTTGTGAGGTCAGGCACTGATGTTGGACGAGAGGGTCTGGTTCGCAGTCTCCACTCTAATTCATCCAAGGGTGTTCTATCAGGTTGAGGTCAGGACTCTGTGCAGGCCAGTCAAGTTCCTTCACCCCAAACTCACTCATCCATGTCCAGGTCAGGAAGGCAAAATCAGAGAAAGAAGCGTGGCCACAGGATTAGCCAGGACCATCAACAAGTGGGCAACGAGGTACCAAATCATGAGCAGAGCCGAAGTCAGGAACAAAAGATGGGTCAAGAACTGGCGACCAGTCAAGAGCAGAATACAAGGTCAGGTCAGGAGCAAGTCATGTCAAATAACGAGGGGAATTCACTGGATAAATGGAGGACACAGGGAACAGCGGAACACCAGTCAGCACCTGAGCACAGGCAGGAGCATTCTTAATTAGTCTGTCCGGTGCACTGTGCCTGAATTTGCGAGCGCATACGCACGCTTGGTTGTCATTTTGTGGAGAAAGCCGCACGTGCGTTCCAGACGCCTCACAGGAATTCCCTGACACAGTGACTGACAGTCACAGCTCTCCACTCAGAGGAGAACCAAGAACTGAGAAATTGGTGGTCGTGTGATCACTTAGTTCTCGGGCTAAGAGCTGACAGGGGATAGAGAGTGTAAATGATTGTTTTTTAAATACTCCAAACTCTAACCGAAAACTCCAATACTCATTTAATGTTAGAGTTACTGGAAGGGTTAGTGTTAACTCCCATTCACACTTCAGCATTTTTCTGCTCATTTCCCTATGCCAGACTATGCCTTACTATGCCTAACTATGCAGAATCCCATTCTTTCTAATTGCCCCTGTTCATATTGGTACATTCAGTCGCTGTACACCTTACGCTTTTTGAGCATATTCAGGCAAATTTTAGGATGGGGGGCACCAGACCACGCCCGTTTTTTTTGACCCCCTCCCATGTCTCATAAGCCCCATCCCTTATAGACAGTGTGATGTATGGGGGACTCTTGTGGGGACCCTGATATAAGGGGCTGTGATGTATGGGGGACTCTCATGGGGACCCTGATATAAGGGGCTGTGATGTATGGGGGACATAGGATAAACCACCCCTCTCCTCCATCAGTAAAGACCTTCCCCCCAGGATAAACCACCTCCCTCCCCCATCATTACAGATCCGCCAGGATAAATCACCCCTTTTTCTCCATCAGTACAGACCTCCCCAGGATAAACCACCTCCCTCCACCATCATTACAGACCCCCAAGGATAAACCACCCCTCCTCCATCAGTACAGACCCCCCAGGATAAACCACCCCTTTTCTCCATCAGTACAGATCCCCCCAGGATAAACCACCCCTCTCCTCCATCAGTACAGACCCACCCTAGGAAAAAACACCCCTCTCCTCCATCAGTAAAGACCCCCCCAGGATAAACTACCCCTCCTCCATCAGTTCAGACCCCCCAGGATAAACTACCCCTCTCCTCCATCAGTACAGATAAACCACTCCTCCTCCATCAGTTCAGACCACCCCAGGATAAACTACCCCCCTCCTCCATCAGTAAAGACCCTCCCAGGATAAACCAGCCCCTCCTCCATCAATACAGACCCCCCCAGGATAAACCCCCCCCCAGGATAAACCACACCCCTCCTCCATCAGTACAGACTCCCCCCAGGATAAACTACCCCTCCATCAGTAAAGACCCCCCCAGGATAAGCCACCCCTCCTCCATTAGTAAAGATTCCCCAGAATAAACTCCCAGGTTAAACTACTCCGTCCTCCATCGGTAAAGACCCCACCCCAGGATAAATCACCTCCTTGCTCCATCAGTAATGAGCCCCCCCCAGGATGAACCACCCCTCTCCTCCATCAGAACAGACCCCCCCTCAGTACAGACTCCTTCAGTGTAGACCCCCCTCCCCTCATACACCTGTGCAGCCACCCACAGAGTTGCTTGCTCAGATTGTCACTCTCCGGGCAGCTGGCTTGTGACAGGAAGCAGCCGCATCAGTGGTGAGAGTGAGCAGTCTCACTCAGGGCTAGCGCAGCGCCTGCCTCCAAGACCCAGGACCCTCTGTGACTCTGCCGCCATCGGGATGGTGGGATGGTGTGTGCCGCACCCCCCGCCCCCTCCCCTCTAGCGACGCCTCTGAATCAGGGTATAAATCATTAACCACTACTCTTTGAATACGGCCTTTTAGCTAGTTTTCTATCCATTTACAAACTGATTTTTACAAGCCTGTAGACTATACCTTACACATTAGTTGTGTGTGGGGAACTGTGACTTAATTCTCGCCTAGGTGAGAAAGCGGGCAGTATGGGTATCTCAGAAAAGCCACTCAACCACATATTTTTTCATATCCAATTATGTAACAGGGAAGGCAGATGGGGCAGCAGGAGAAAAATGATGGAAAGAGAAGGTTTGCTTATCCTCTTTTGCTATTCATGCATCATCAAAATCTCTATTATTGAAAAATCTGGAACATACCAAGACGGTGAACATATAAACTCTTTCATCTGGGTCTAATGTATGGAAGGTGCACTTCTGGCAATCACTGTATATCACAGATCCTGCAGTCACAAATCTCCTGTGTAATGCAGCTGCTATCCAAACATTTGTATTTACATTGAAACCCCTGGCCTATTTTAGTTTTTCTTTCTCATTTGAACCTGGCAATACCACTAACCCTCAAAAAACCCCGAAATATCCTATTTTTGTTATCCTTTTTCCTTGGCCAAGAATCTGTTCTATGAAGCATTTGTGTATTTAGGTTGGAATGCATTTATCATGTAGCCTTTTTCCTCTGCATATAATCAATGTGAAATATTTTAGGCCATCTCGATAATAGGAAGCCGTAGGATATTTAGCAAATTTTTACACAGCTGCAAAGTTTCAGGATTTGACAGAGATTTGGCTGTTGTGGTAAAAGGAAAAAAAACTTTCAAGTGAGTGATTGCAGTTATTACCGGAAAAGACTGAGGCACTGCAGTGAGGATGTCATTGCACGGTAATAATCTGGTTCCCTTGTCCCTACTGCAGTGCCGAAATGTCCTTATTCTCATTAATGCCATGTTATCTCAGCCTCCTACACCACAAAATACCTAAATATCTTACAGATGTACTCCGGCCCAGTACATCCAGGGGATTGGTAGCAGTTACATCTATTGTAGTAAATATGTATACAGGGGATTAGGGATTATATAAAGCATTAATGCAATCTATAAGAACCAGATGCATCCAAAAACAAAACTGGACTATACTAACAAATATAGTTGTAAGAGTACTATCATTAACCATTACCACTTGTCCCAGCAAAGGAGAGCCACGGAGGGGGGGAACATATGTGCAACCGGCCACCACGCAAACATG
Organism: Glandirana rugosa; assembly: GCA_018402905.1. NCBI lineage: Eukaryota > Metazoa > Chordata > Amphibia > Anura > Ranidae > Glandirana > Glandirana rugosa. The sequence continues at coordinate 490,698 of BLSH010515420.1, forward strand.
TCACTCATAAAAGTGTGTAAGGTCCCATTCAAAATTCAGAACCTTTGGAATAGTAAAATAAAACATCCAATAGACTTTAAGTTTACACAGTAGTCTAAACACATCACTTCCCCTACGGGGTCTCTTAATCCTCTCAGTCCACTGTATACTCAAGGCCCTGTGATCAACCCCATGCACACCACTAAAGTGGTTAGCTACATTTGTGGAATGCTTCTTTTGTATGTCATACACATGATCATGGAGACTATCATGCAGCCTCCTTGCTGTCCTGCCCACATACTATATGTGGCAAATCTTGCATGTAATGAAATAAATCACATATTTCGTATTACAAATAATGAACTCCTTGATCCTATATTCTTTGCCACTACTAGTGGAAAAAAATCCACCCCCCCTCCTCAAACATGGACAGCATGGGCACTCACCTGCCCCACAACTGTAATTCCCCCTGAAGTGCAGCCAAGTGCCACTCTATTTTTAGGAGATGAAAAATAACTAGGGGACAACACATTTACCAACGTGGGGGCATGTCGAGAAACAACTTTGACACCCCCCGAGAGGATCTAGGCATACACTTCATGAATATAAAATGTTGCATTACAATGTTCTATAAACTGTTGGATCATCTTGTACTCTATACTGAACGCCATGGTAAACACCTGTGGGCCCCTCTGTGAACTACCTCGAACCTTCTTTTTTAGCAAGTTCCTCTCTGTCTTTCTGACAATACTTACCGCTCTACTACCTTGTTGACTTGAATACCCCTGTTTTTGAAAGCGATCCCTCATGGAGGTCAGTTCCTTTTCAAAGTCATCATCCCTACTGCAGATTCTTCGTAATCTGAGGAAATTACCTACCTGGATGTCCCCCACAGCATAACTCGAGTGACCTGAGTCAGCTCTCAATAGAGTATTGCCTGACAGGGGCTTTCTATATAGGCTGGTGACAACTTGTCCATTACAATTGGCCAATGTGACATCCAAAAAAATTCATTGAGTTTATGTCCATCTGTCTTGTAAGCCTGGGATTGAGCCGGTTGTCATTCAAATATGTTAAAAAAAATTATCCATAGATCCTAGATCACTGAAATAGATGAAGATGAGATCGTCAATAAAGCATTGATAAAATCTGATGTATGAATGATAAGGGTTGTCACATCCAAAAATACACACCCTCTCCCACCAACTCATGTATAGAGGGGTGAGCGAGGGTAAAAATCTGGCGCCCATCGCTGCTTCACATTTTTGTAAATTGAACTCTCCATCGAAGGCAAAATTTATTGAGGTCTAATATCATATCAAAAAGATTAAAGTAATGAATGGGGAAAAAATTCAACCCTTAGACAATAATTAAACATTGCTATCAGTCAATGTTCTATGAGACAGATTTAAGGCATTATTCAAGGTTTCTGTTGTTGTTTCCTCAAGTGGTAAAGATCTTTCCAGTTCACGTCTCCTTCTCTCCTTCCATAACCACTCCCCACTCCATTGATTTTTCTTGTGTTTCTCTTTGCCCACTTCTTTTTCTTCTTGGTGAAAGTCCCACTTCCACATTTAAATGAGACTCCTCTATCTGATTTACACCTGATGCATCCTTATCATTTGTTTCAAATGAGGAGTCTACTTCTAATGCTGCCATAGTTTGGTTGAGATATATTTTCTGTGTCTGAGAAGCTGACTCTCTTTATCAGATTGCCTGAATTGGGTCAGACTTGTTCTAATATGTAACTGTTTCTTCCAAACTAAGACTGTATTAGATTCATAGTCAAATCTTTTACGGATCAGTTTTTCTGTCTTCCCAGCAATGTCATTCTTCTCCATCTTATCTAATTTTTCATTTAACTTTGCATCCAGGGTTTCAAAAATAGTTTGATCCTTGAAGAGCAGCTATAAGTAATCAACTGCTCCACTTAGTTCACAGGAGCCAAAAAGAACTACATTTGCCTAACAGCCTAGCAGCCTAACTAGGAGGGTGCTACATCTTGAAGCTTACCAGTCTTTAGATGTGGTGGCTGCATTCATTTTTTCCATGCTTTTCCTTTATTTTATAAAGTTTTACAGATGTAGTTGTACAATAAACAAAAACATAGAACATTTCATTAAGGCTTGTACAAAGATTGCAATGCAGAGATTAATAAGAGAAATGTTCCTGCACTCAGGACCAAAGAAAGAAATAATTAAGGATATACACAATATGACTGCTGCCTTCCAGTAAGTTTCCTCCTAAGAGGGAACGTTAAATAAGTACGGGGGTATGGAAATGGGGCTGTCTCTGTGATGCAAACTCTAATGATATTGTGATAAACAGATGTACACGCATGTAGATCTCTACCACCCTAATTCTATATACACCATAAATTATACACCATAAATTAAATAAAAGGAATATGTTATGAACTATTAGTCCGTAAAAATCCGTAAAATTCTGTAAATGTCCGTAAAGATTAAAACTTATAAATTATGTTAAAACGACTGATTGGTAATTCATAAGGAACAGGTGGATGTGAAAGCAAAGTGACTTAAGTTGAAAATATTAAAACTTGAAAATTAAATAATAAATTGGGTAAAATATCGTCCGTAAATGTCCGTATTGTCCGTAAATGTCCGTAAGTATATAACCAAGGTGCTAATGTGCCAGAATGTGCCAAATCATAAATATAAAAATATAAAACTCAAAACCAATAAACACAAAATATGTAGTCCCAGTGATGAATTAGTTCAACTGATTCGTCCATAGACATCCATAGGTGTCCAGAAACTCCGTGATATGGAAAGTGCTATGTTGTGTCAGAATGTGCTGTTTCACAGGGCAGTGTGTTTGTAAACACTGGTGAATTCCAATCAATATCGTTCTACTGTGCAATATGTGACATTGTTTGTTCGCTAATATGGTAAACAAAAAACCGATGACATTGCTGTAGATGTTCCACTTTATATATATAAAGGTGACTTCCGTGCTCTTTCAAGAAATATGGTGACTTCCACACGTGCTCTCCCGTATGTGCCCACACTTACGAGAAATTTCCTACCCCTGCAGGGGTACCCGCTTTGGTAAATGGGGTCTTGGGGTCCTCCTCCTTGGATCCTGGTCAATCTCCTCTGCTGTTTCGTCCTCAATCACCGTGCCTGGTCCTAGGAGGGGGTTCCTCCTTCAGTATCCGGCTCAGGTAGGGGATAAAATGAAAAAATGGGGATCCTCGACGGTGAAGTACGTTTTTGAATGGGGTTTATTAGGGTATATAACCCAAAATTAAAACTCAGTATCAGACAAAAAGAAGAATAACAAATGAATAAATAAAAAATAAAAAATAAACAATTGCAGTCACTGGGTTTAGAGAGCAATAAGCTCAGCAGGAATCACCTGCTTGAGGAAGGTAGGTGCCCCTTCCTTCCTCCTAGCTTTGCATTCCACAGTGTTGGACTCCTAAACCGGAAGTGACGCAGGTACGTACAGGCCACGCCTGAAGTTTTCTTTTGGCTGGAGAAATGTAACTTAGCCTATACATTTCTTGTTAGGGTCTAAGAAAAGTTAGAATGCCTATCAGGTTTTTATTTTTTTTGCTATCTGGATCCTGTAGGGGGAGATTTATCTTCAATTCCTGTGCTGTGGACAGATTTGGAAATCTTTTGTCACCAAAACAAATGTTTCCATTGGAAGATTTCCTCTCAACTCTAAAATTTCCCACCATTCTCTGTCCTGCTGACAAATGCTACCATGACAAACAGGGATAGTAAGTCTCCTAGAGGGGACACAGATAACAAAACATAAAAGGCTGCATGAGATTTCTCAGATGGATTCCCTGATAGGGACAGCTGTAGAACATACCTGTGAAATGCGTGTTGAAATGGCCACTAATGTCCATCACAGGGAGACAACACAGGAGTACAATTGGAAAACAGGGACTACATGTTGTCAGTCTGTAACAGGAAGTTCCTGAACAGGATCACCAGGTATTATTAAAATGAAAGCTGCACATTTAGAAATATTGACAAATATTGAAAATGTTAAAACTTACGTTGGGTTTTTTTGGTTGAGTTACAAATATATTCTAGCAAAGAATATTTTTCATTATTCAGTCCTATCAACATAGTGTAATTAAATATATTCCGTCCTATTTAGAAAAAATCTGTGAGTCATTATGGAATCTCAATGTAATTTAGAGGATATGTCATGCGTGAGTAGCTGAATGCTGTAAGCACTGGCAGACAAATCTGTCAGCTGCGTCAATGGGATCTGTGTGTTTCCACATTGCATAGAAAAACATGCTTAGTGCAATAGCCACAAATGGCGTGGAAGCCTCCTCTGCACAGACGTTTCTCTATTCATAAAGTTATTTTTGGATTACTGCTTTAGACCAGTGGTTCTCAACCCCAGTCCTCAAGTACCCCCAACAGGCCATATTTTCAGGTTTTCCTTTACTTTGCACGGCTGCTTTAAATCAATATCAAAATCGGAATCAGCGTTTACTGATTGGTTTGCGCAAAAGTGGTCGCGTTTAGAGATGATGAGAGTTCATTTCTGGGGTTTTTATTTATTTTTTATTTTTTACTAGTAATGGCGGCGATCTGTGATTTTCAATGGTACTGCAATATTGCAGCGGACATGTCAGACATTTTTGACACTTTTTTGGGATCAATGACATTTATACAGCGATCAGAAATTTAAATATCCACTGATTACTGTATAAATGTCATTGGCATTGAAGGGGTTAACCTGCAGGGGGAGATCTAGGGGTTAACTGTGTTCCCTGGGCGTGTTCTAACTGTGGGGGGCTGGGCTACCATGGGCATAAGAGATCTAACTGATCCCAGTGACAGGGATCAGTAGATCTACTATGCCCCCACTAACAGAGCGGGGAACCGACGTGTTTACATCGGTGGTTCCCTGTTCTTTTGCTGTGGCCGCTCATCGCAGCTCGCCGGCGGCCATTGGGTCCGCTGCGGGCACACTCCTCAGGAGTACGGCGCGTGCCCCCTAGCGGCCACCCGCAGATCACTGCTTATTTAAGGCAATTCACGGGACGCATCCACACTGCCGCCGTGAATATACGGTAGGCAGTGTGGAAGTGGTTAAACTATCCTGAGATATGAGATTTGGGGCGATGATCTCTGTGGATGTTCCCTCACCTCCAGTTTTGGGGTGACAATTGAGCAAATATAAAAATTGCTATCTCTTTTTGTTCCCCCTATAACAACAGCCAGCATCGCTCATCTCCTATCTGTTTATAAATAGGAACAATCTGCTGAGCTGAACATTTCTGTGTATAGATTAGGGTGTCAGGGGGTGATCCAATAAGTGTACACATAAACACTATATTACCAAAAGTATTGTGACACCTGCCTTTACAGGTTCATGTACTTTAATGGCATCCCAGTCTTAGTCCGTAGGGTTCAATATTGAGTTGGCTCACCCTTTGCAGCTATAACAGCTTTAACTCTTCTGGGAAGGTTGTCCACAAGCTTTAAGAGTGTGGCTATGGGAATGTTTGACCATTCATCCAGAGGCGCATTTGTGAGGTCAGGCACTGATGTTGGACGAGAGGGTCTGGTTCGCAGTCTCCGCTCTAATTCATCCAAGGGTGTTCTATCAGGTTGAGGTCAGGACTCTGTGCATGCCAGTCAAGTTCCTTCACCCCAAACTCACTCATCCATGTCCAGGTCAGGAAGGCAAAATCAGAGAAAGAAGCGTGGCCACAGCATTAGCCAGGACCATCAACAAGTGGGCAACGAGGTACCAAATCATGAGCAGAGCCGAAGTCAGGAACAAAAGATGGGTCAAGAACTGGCGACCAGTCAAGAGCAGAATACAAGGTCAGGTCAGGAGCAAGTCATGTCAAATAATGAGGGGAATTCACTGGATAAATGGAGGACACAGGGAACAGCGGAACACCAGTCAGCACCTGAGCACAGGCAGGAGCATTCTTAATTAGTATGTCCGGTGCACTGTGCCTGAATTTGCGAGCGCATACGCACGCTTGGTTGTCATTTTGTGGAGAAAGCCGCACGTGCGTTCCAGACGCCTCACAGGAATTCCCTGACACAGTGACTGACAGTCACAGCTCTCCACTCAGAGGAGAACCAAGAACTGAGAAATTGGTGGTCGTGTGATCACTTAGTTCTCGGGCTAAGAGCTGACAGGGGATAGAGAGTGTAAATGATTGTTTTTTAAATACTCCAAACTCTAACCGAAAACTCCAATACTCATTTAATGTTAGAGTTACTGGAAGGGTTAGTGTTAACTCCCATTCACACTTCAGCATTTTTCTGCTCATTTCCCTATGCCAGACTATGCCTTACTATGCCTAACTATGCAGAATCCCATTCTTTCTAATTGCCCCTGTTCATATTGGTACATTCAGTCGCTGTACACCTTACGCTTTTTGAGCATATTCAGGCAAATTTTAGGATGGGGGGCACCAGACCACGCCCGTTTTTTTTGACCCCCTCCCATGTCTCATAAGCCCCATCCCTTATAGACAGTGTGATGTATGGGGGACTCTTGTGGGGACCCTGATATAAGGGGCTGTGATGTATGGGGGACTCTCATGGGGACCCTGATATAAGGGGCTGTGATGTATGGGGGACTCTCATGGGGACCCTGATTCAGAGAGTCCATGAGAGTCTCCCATACATAACAGGCAGCCCCCTTATATCAGGGTCCCCATGAGATGAGAGTTCACTCCGCCATACATCAAGGTTGCCACTATGGTACTTGGCAGCCTTCACTTCAGGGCAGGCACTCAGGCAGGCTTGTGGTCGGCTCTCAGCTGGCCGCAGCTCTGCTCCAGGCTGGTGATGAGGAGAGTCAGGACTTGGAGGAGACTGAGTGGTGGCCTGTTGGGACTGGAGGACTCAGGAGTGTGGGACCCAGTAACTGGTGGTGCCGGTGGTGGTGATCTGGCTGGCACTGGCTGCTGGCACCTGGCAGGCAGTCACTGAGTGAGTCAGACAGACGATGAGCATGCACGGCACGAGAGAGAGTCGGCCAGTCGGCCTGGCACTGGTAGCAGGTCACAGGTGCACTTGACTCGTCTCACTGCGAGGAGGATGTACGGGAACCCGGCGGAGTGCTGAGCCTGTGCGATTCAACTCATCATACGCCCAGCAGCCAGCACGTCTGCCACAGTTCCTCCCCCGCCCACCGCACCAATCATTGGCAGTCACTGGGCTGTTAGGGTTACAGAGACGGTTAGTGTTAGAGTTACAGGGAGGGCTAGTGTTAGGGTTATAGAGAGGGTTAGTGTTAGAGTTACAGAGAGGGTTAGTGTTAGAGTTACAGAGAGGGTTAGTGTTAGAGTTACAGAAACGGTTAGTGTTACAGAGACGGTTAGTGTTAGGGCTACAAAGACGGTTAGTGTTAGTGTTACAGAGACGGTTAGTGTTAGGATTACAGACGGTTATTGTTAGTGTTACAGAGACGGTTAGTGTTAGGGCTACAGAGACGGTTAATGTTAGTGTTACAGAGATGGTTAGTGTTAGTGTTACAGAGATGGTTAGTGTTAGGGTTACAGAGACGGTTAGTGTTAGTGTTACAGAGAGGGTTAGTGTTAGGGTGCACTCACACTGGGACCGTTTTAACTGAACCATGCCCAAGATCGATTGTCGCCCCCCCTCCCTCCCCTGCTGGTTTGCACTTACACTGGACTATATGGAAGTTTTCCTGGGCACACATATACTATCCAGTCCACAGTGATCCCTGCATCACTACATAGTCATCTATGGTGACTTCTATGCTTTGGTACAGTTTGCACTCACACTAAGGCAAACAGTTTCAGACTATAAGTGAACCGTGCCCAGAACCACCTCTTCCAAGTGTTCCAGGGCACGTGGTACGCTTTAGAAATCCCTAGGCGTGGTTCGCAGCACTCACACTACACAAACAAACTAACCAAAGTGGATGAACCGTACCCATGGCCCATTAAAAGTGTCACTGTGAGTGCACTCTTAGAGTTACAGGGGTGGTTAGACTAGCGTTCATGTTATGGAGGGTTAGTGTTAGTGTTAAAGGGAGGGATAGTGTTAGCGTTATGTGAAGGTTAGTTTAAAGTAATGGTGGTTAGTGGTAAGTTTATGGGGTGGGTTAGTGTTAGAGTTCTGGGGGATACTGTTAGAGTTATGGGGGAGTTAGTGTTAGATTTATGGGGGATAGTGTTAGAGTTATGGGGGAGTTAGTATTAGAGTTATGGGAGGTTAGTGTTAGAGTTATGGGGTATAGTGTTAGAGTTATGGGGGAGTTAGTGTTAAGGCCTGTACACGCGGTCCAATTGTTGGCCAACAATGGTCGTCCAACAGCCTGTTGGCCGATAATCCGATCGTGTGTACGCACGATTCTACCGCCATTTTCCAATTGTCGTCCAACAGAAGTTGGATGACGAGACTAGAAAACTTGTGTTGGCCAACAAGGCGTTGGCCGATTGTTGGCTCGTGTGTACAGAAGTTGACCAACAAAAAGTTGGAAGTGCAAACAGGCATGCTCGGAATCCAGGAAGTGTTCGTTCGTGTAACCTGTGTTTGTAATTCACAAATCGTATTCACTTGAACTTCCTTGTTATAAGCTCGTAACATGTCACTACGTTCGGCTTTGTTGGCCAATTACTTGACTCATATCAGTACTCTAGACCAAACCGTCGCCCAATTTGGACAGAAGTTGGACATTTGATTGACCAACCATTGGTTCATGTGTACAAGGCTTGAGAGTTATGGGAGTTGGTGTTAGAGTTACAAGGAGGGTCAATGTTAGTGTAATGGGTGGTTTAGTGTTAGCGTTATGGGGGTTTAGTGTTAGAGTTGGGGGAGTTGGTGTTAGAGTTACAAGAAGGGTTAGTGTTAGGCCTTTAAGGGTTTAATGTTAGAGTAATGGGGTAGTGTTAGAATTATGGGGGTTAGTGTTAGAGTCATGGGGGTTAGTGTTAGAATTATGGGGGTTAGTGTTAGAGTAATGGGGTAGTGTTAGAATTATGGGGGTTAGTGTTAGAGTTATGGGCGTTAGTGTTAGGCTGCTGTCACACTGAGGAGTTTTTGAAGCGCTTTTGAGTTAAAAAAAATTCACCAGAAAAGCTCAAGAAGAAGCTTCCCTTTAAATTCTATATACGTGTTCGTACCAGGGCATTGTGCTTCCGTTACGGTGTAAAAAAATCCTGCTTGCTGCACTATTGCAGCATGTTTGGTCAGTTGAAAAAAACGCACCAAAAACGCACCTCCTCATGGAACTTAAGGTAAAACGCAGCAAAAATGCCTCAGAAACACAGCAAAAACATCTCTAAAATGCCTCAAAAATGCACCCGCAATTTGTTTTTGGTGCAGTTTTTGAGTCACAAGTCCTTTAGAAAAACTCACTGTAAATGCTGCAAAAACGCTCCATTAACGCATAAATGTTTTACAGGCAGTTTTGATGCAAACCATTGTGAAAGTAACCAGTGTTAGAGTAATGGGGGGTTAATGCTAGAGGGGGAGTTTAGTGTTAGAGTTACATGGAGAGTAAGGCTGCTTTCACACTGAGGAGTTTTTCAAGCTCTTTGGCGGTAAAAAAATTGCCTGAAAAACTCATGAAAAATGCTTCCCTTTAAAATCTATGAATGTGCTCACACTGGGGCGGTGCATTTCCATCGTGGTGTAAAACATCCTGGTTGCAGCATTTTTGGAGCATGTTTTTCAAGTTAAAAAAACGCCCAAAAACATACCTCCCCATTGAAATGAATGGGAACCGCATCAAAAACGCCTCCAATTCACCCCCGCTAAGCGTTTTTGGTGCAGTTTTTGAGTCACACGTCCTGTAAAAACCGCACCGCAAATGCTGCAAAAGCATAGCAAAAATGCTCTATTAACGCATAGCCGTTTTACTGGCAGTTTTGAAGCGAACCAGTGTGAAAGTGCCCTTAGCATAAGGCTGCTTTTACACTGAGGAGTTTTTGAAGCACTTTTGCGTGAAAAGCTCGGGAAAAAAAAAATGATTCCCTTTAAATTCTATGTATGTGTTCACACTGGGGCGGTGTGCTTCCATTGCTGTGTAAAAAAAATCCTGCTTTATGGCATTTTTGGAGCATGTTTGGTCAGTAAAAGATAAACAGACCAAAAAAGCACTTCCCTATTAAAATGAATGGGAACCGCATCAAAAACTCCTCTACAAAAGCCCCAGAAACGCACACGATAAGCGTTTTTGAGCCACATGTTCTTTGAAAAAGCACCGCAAACACTGCAAAAAAGTGTTAGATTTATAAGGAGGGTTAGTGTTAGAGTTGTGGGCTTGTTAGATTTACAGGGAGGATAATGGGGGATTAATGTTAGCGTTACAGGTAAGCTTAGTGTTAGACCCCTTTCACACAGTGGTAGTTTTCATGTGTTTTAGCGCTAGAAATAGTGCCTGTAAAGCGCCTGAAAACTGCCTCTCATTCAGTGCAATGAGTACTTTCACACTCGGGCAGCATCTTTGGGGCGGTTTGGGAGTGCTGTACACACCGCTACCAAAACACCCCTGCCCATTGCACTGAATGGGCAGCACTTCCGAAATGCCTGAAAAGCGATTCAGAAGCGGCACAACACGGGAGTTTTGAACCCCTTTTTAGAAGAGCCCCGCTAACGGCCGAAAAGCAGCGCTAAAGCGCCTTTAAAGCGAGTGGCGCTTTACAGCGAGCGGACCCGTGGCTCGGTGTGAAAGGGGTCTTAGAGTTATGGGGAACGGTTTGTGATTAGAGTTATGGGGGGTTAGTGTTAGAGTTATGGGGGGTAGTGTTAGAGAGGAGTTAGTGTCAGAGTTATGGGGGATTAGCGTTAGAGTTATGGGGAGTTAGTGTTAGAATCATGGAGGGTTAGTGTTAGAGACGAGCTAGTGTTAGAGTTATGGGGGATTTAGTGTTAGAATTATGGGGGGGAGTTAATGTTATAGGGGGTTTGTGTCAGAGTTATGGGGGTTAGTGTTATAGGGGAGCTAGTGTTAGAGTTATGGGAGGGTCAGTGTTAGAGTTATGGGTGGTTAGTGTTAGAGAGGAGTTAGTGCCAGAGTTATGGGGGGTTAGTGTTAGAGTTATGGGAGTTAGTTTTAGAGAGGAGTTAGTGTCAAAGTTATGGGGGGTTA
>BLSH010515420.1:525047-542431 GCA_018402905.1 Glandirana rugosa
TATGGTTACTACCACGTGATAAGGAGGGTGATTACGATTACTACCCCGTGATAAGAAGGGTGATTATGGTTTCTACCCCGTGATAAGGAGGGTGATTATGGTTACTACCCCGTGATAAGGAAGGTAATTATCGTTACTACCCCAAAAGAATTGTGCCCCATCATTGCTATTAATGGAAGGAATAGTGCCCCATCATTGGTATTAGTGGGAGGAATAGTGCCCCATCTTTGGTATTAGTGGGAAGAATAGTGCCCCATCATTAGCATTAGTGGGAGGAATAGTGCACCATCATTGGTATTAGTGGGAGGAATAGTGCCCCATCGTTGGTATTAGTGGGAGGAATAGTGCCCCATCATTGGCATTAGTGGGAGGAATAGTGCCCCATCATTGGCATTAGTGGGAGGAATAGTGCACCATCATTGGTATTAGTGGGAGGAATAGTGCCCCATCATTGGTATTAGTGGAAGGAATAGTGCCCCATCATTGGTATTAGTGGAAGGAATAGTGCCCCATCAATGGTATCAGTGGGAGGAATAGTGCCCCATCATTGGTATTAGTGGAAGGAATAGTGCCCCATCATTGGTATTAGTGGAAGGAATAGTACCCCATCAATGGTATTAGTGGGAGGAATAGTGCCCCATCATTGGTATTAGTGGGAGGAATAGTGCTCCATCATTGGTATCAGTGAGAGGAATAGTGCCCCATCATTGGTATTAGTGGGAGGAACAGTGCCCCATCGTTGGTATTAGTGGGAGGAATAGTGCCCCATCATTGGCATTAGTGGGAGGAATAGTGCACCATCATTGGTATTAGTGGGAGGAATAGTGCCCCATCATTGGTATTAGTGGAAGGAATAGTGCCCCATCATTGGTATTAGTGGAAGGAATAGTGCCCCATCAATGTTATCAGTGGTAGGAATAGTGCCCCATCATTGGTATCAGTGGAAGGAATAGTGCCCCATCAATGGTATCAGTGGGAGGAATAGTGCCCCATCAATGGTATTAGTGGGAGGAATAGTGCCCCATTGCTGGTGTCAGTGGGACGAAAAAATGTCTCTTTGTTGGTGTCCCCACCATTGGTATTAGTGGGAGGAATAGTGCTCCATCATTGGTATCAGTGAGAGGAATAGTGCCCCATCATTGTTATTAGTGGGAGGATTAGTGCCCCGTCATTGCTATTAATGGAAGGAATAGTGCCCCATCATTGGTATTAGTGGCAGGAATAGCGCTCCATCATTGGTATCAGTGGAAGGAATAGTGCCCCATCAATGGTATCAGTGGGAGGAATAGTGCCCCATCATTGGTATCAATGGAAGGAATAGTGCCCCATCATTGGTATCAGTGGAAGGAATAGTGCCCCATCAATGGTATTAGTGGAAGGAATAGTGCCCCATCAATGGTATTAGTGGGAGGAATAGTGCCCCATCAATGGTATTAGTGGAAGGAATAGTGCCCCATCAATGGTATTAGTGGGAGGAATAGTGCCCCATCAATGGTATTAGTGGGAGGAATGGTTCTCCACTGTTGGTGTCAGTGGAAGGAATGGTGCCTCCTTGGTGTCAGTGGGAGGAATAGGGCCGGATAAAAGCAAGCATAGGGCCACATTCGGCCCATGGGCAGTGCTGTAGATAATGTTCTGCCGATGCTTTAGGTAAACTGTTCTTGCCTAATTCATAAATCTTCCTAATCTTGGCAGCCGAAGTTATAATCTAAGATTTCAAAAAATGTTTTTCCTGTTTTTACAACATCCCACAAAAGTCAATGAACCTAAAGTTATGAGTACAGATCGCTAACCTTCCAACTCCTACCCAGAGCAGATCCTGACATCTCTACTTTGTTCATTAAACTTTTTTTTCCTTTCAGCGGTTATTGAAATTCCAGCCAAGAAAGCGGACACAGTACAGCTGGCTTCTCTAGTTTACGAGTCATGTCAACATTTCTTTCTTTCTTTTTTTCTTTCTTTCTTGTTCATTTCTAGGGCAGTAGCTAAAGAGATCATATTGTGACAGTTTTCAATGTCCAGATCTGTGCAGGCCAAATTTAATGTACTGAAAGAGGACCTGTCATAAGCTAAAAAAGTATAAACAGGTAGCACGATAAGTTGTTCATACCTTTTCATTGTGGTTCTCCAGGACACTTTGGAGCCTCCCGATTTCTGACACAGATCAGCCCCTGCTGCACCCTCTTACCTTGTGACTCGCTGCAAAGTTACAATGTCGCAGTCTGATCACTGGGGGAGAGGAGCCTGATGAAATACAAACTTGAAAAGTAACTGGAATATCCACTTTACTTTAAAGTATGGTGCATTATCCGCTTAAACACCAGCCGCCGCAGTTATACTGCGGCAGGTTGGACCTATCACGGAGCCCGTGCATGTGGCCGGCGGGTGCGATCGCTCCACACAGGGGCAGAAAAGGGATCTGTCTATGTAAACACGGCGGATCCCCATTCTGACAGGGAAGCTCAGAGTGATCGTCTGTTCCTAGTGATTAGGAACAGTGATCTCTCTCCTCCTCCAGTCAGCCCAGCCCCCATTCAGTTAGAACAACTCCCAGGTAACACATTTAACTCTTTGATCGCCCCTGGTGTTGACCCCTTCCCTGCCAGTGACATTTATATAGTAATCAGTGCATTTTTCAACATTGATCGCTGCAAATGTCACTGGTCCCAAAAAGTGTAAACGGTGTCCGATCTGTCTGCCGCAATGTCGCATTCCCGCTAAAAATCGCAGATAGCCGCCATTACTAGTAAAAAAAAAGTAATAAAAATGCCATAAATCTTTCTATATATAAAAGGGAGAAAATTCTGTGCTTACCCCGAAGTGCAATTTGGTGCTTAAAGTAAAAAACAAGACTGCTAATTATAAACAGGTGCAGCTACTTATATAGTCAGAGACACTTAAGCCTCGTACACACGGGACGATGATCGTAGGTACGATCCTCGCAAATCGTACATTGGCTGTTGTATGTAGCATACTGACTGCACTACACGATCGTACGAGCACAGAAGAACGTTCAGGTGCATGTAATTAGCATCCGGCCGTTCCTGACTTTGGAGCATGCGTGTTTTGCACAATACAACTTGTTGTACCAACTGCTCTGTACACACAATACAACGGTCATATGAGCGCTTGTTGGTACGACCAAGTTTTCTAGTCTGCTCATACAACTCCCTTGTACCACCGTCGTATGTTCGACTGTTCTAATCGCGTATACGAACGATCGATATCTCATACAACGGTCGTTAGTATGACCTGTTGTATGCGATCATCGTCCCGTGTGTACGAGGCTTTAGTGCCCATTGACACAGGGGCGACTTGCGGTCCAACTTAATGTACACTACCTAAGTTGCTCCGACTTCAGAAAAGGTTCCTGCACGACTTCAATGCGACTTCTATCCAACTTGTGCCCATAGAATTGAATAGAAGTCGCCTCCAAGTCGGATCCCCCATTTAAATGAAAGCGACTTTGCAGTGAAAATAAAATAACTTATCCAGGGCAACCTCCTCCCTCCCTGCTCTGATTGGCCACCGGCAAAGTCGCCTGGCATGAAGTCGCGTTGTAAGTCGCCTGAAGTCACGCAGAAATTCACGCTGAAAGTCGCCTAGCAAAGTCCACAGAAGTTGGATCGCCCCTGTGTGAATGCGGGCTAACAATTTAAACAATTTAAACAAAGATAAGAGTGCAACCAAAAATGAAAAACTTAAAGCGGTAGTAAACCCCCAAAGCTATTTTTACCTACAGGTAAGCCTATAATAAGGCTTACATGTAGGTAAAAAGAATATCTCCTAAACCTGCATGGTTTAGGAGATATTCGCCCTGCATGCAGCCGCTGACATTAGCGGCGCATGCGCTCTGATGGTCCGGCCGAGGCGTCCAGCAACTCAGAGCTGGCTGCCGGAGCGAAGAGCTCCCGCGCGCGGGAGTGACGTCACGCGGCTCCGGCCACTCACAGCGCCGGAGTCGCGTACCCGGAAGAAAGAAGAGGACCAACATGTCAGCGTCCTTAGCGCTGACCGACTCGGGCATCGGGGGCCTCGTTTTAAGGTAAGTATTTCATAATATGTTAGTATGCGATGCATACTAACATATTATGCTATTGTCTTGCAGGATTTTTTTTTATTTATTTTTTTGGCAGCGGGTTTACTACCGCTTTAAATCTAATATCTGTTGATCATAGTTGTGAAAGATATATACAATTAATACATGAATGAAACAATGTCCCAAGTGAACTCCTCTGATCAGAGTGAAAAAAGCAAAATAAAAAAAGGCAGCAACATGTCCTTTTACTAAAACAAGTATCAGTGATAAAACAAAGCAACAATTTGTCTTTTTCCTAAAACAAGTATCAGTCTGGATCCTAATGATTCACTTCATAATACCACAGGAGTGTATCCACTGATGGACTTGGAGATGTAAGGGCCTGTTCACACCTAGGTGACTTGTCCAGGCGACTTGTGTCACACCAAGTTGCCTCAAGTCGCTTGACATGAGAAATCCCATTGAAAAGAATGGGAACCGTCTTAATATACGCTACTCAAGTCGCTCCAACTTCAAGGCGATTTCAGAAAAGGTTCCTGTACTACTTCAACGCAACTTCTATCCAACTTGTGCCCATAGAATTCAATGAAAATCGCCTCCAAGTCGGATCCCCCTTCTATATTGAAGCGAAGTTACAGGAAAAATATTTTTTTTTTTAAGGCAACCCCCCCCCCCCTCTTCTCTGATTGGCCACTGGCAAAGTCGCCTGGCATGGAGGTCGCGTTGTAAGTCGCCCAAATTCGCGCTGAAGTCGCCTTGAAGTCGTGTTCAAATCGCCTAGCAAAGTCTCCTCTGAAGTCGGATCGCCTAGGTGTGAACAGGCCCTTAAGGTAAGGCAAAGAAAAAGGAACTTCAGTACATGTTCTTCTAATCAATATTTCCTGCTTACCCGAATCTTTGGATCTCAGGTTTTAGAGATCATTAGGGCCTGTGATATATACGGTATATCAGTCGTTTGAAGGAGCCTCCTCACTGGCGCTGCTTTCCCCTGTCTGCAGACAATCCACTGCTCAATCCTGTGTGTAAGCGATACACAGCCAATAAATCTATCCCCTATTTTGTAGATACTATGGGGTTGATTTACTGAAGGGAAATAGACTGGGCACTTTGCAAAGTGCAGTTGCCCTCTGCAAGTGCAGTTGCTCCAGAGTCTAGTAAATGTGCAAAAACTCTGCTGACTTCCATCATCCAATCATGTGGAAGCAAAAATGCTGTTTTTTTTCATTTTCCTTACACATGATTGGGTATTCTTTGCAATTTCAAGCCTTACCTCATTTACTAAGCTCTGGAGCAACTGCCTTTAGTAAATCAACCCCTATAACTTTTGCGCAAACCAATCAATATATGCTTATTGCAATTTTTTTTACCAAAAATATATAGAAGAATACATATTGGCCTAAACTGAGGAAGAAATTATTTTTTTTTATATTTTTTGGGGGATATTTATTATAGCAAAAAGTAAAAAATATATATTTTTTTTTCAAAATTGTTGCACTTTTTTGTTTATAGCACAAAAAATAAAAACCACAGAGTTGATCAAATACCACCAAAAGAAAGCTCTATTTGTGGGGGGAAAAAGGACGCCAACTTTGTTTGGGTACAACATTGCACGGCCGCGCAATTGTCAGTTAAAACGATGCAGTGCTGTATCGCAAACAATGGCCTGGTCAAGAAGTGGGTAAATCCTTCCGGGGCCAAAGTGGTTAAACAAAAGTTTTGCTTGCTGCATCTTTAATATGCTTTCATCAAAACACACCCGTTATAGAGTTATACAGGGTTATTTCACATGGCTGTCCACAATCCAGATCAGCGTACTTCTGCGGCGAGTACAGCCAGGTATTTGCAAACCGTTGCGGTCGCTGACAGGCCCACAGCCTGTACATGGAGTGATTACCGGTGGTTAGGGACAGATGAGCAGCCCTGGATGCAAACTGTCTGTGTGTATATATATAAATATATATATATATACAGTATATATACTGTATATATCTGTCTCTAATCGCATGTAATCGCTCCTTGTGTGACTGCATGTTAACAGCCACAAACATTGTTAGCCTGTCATTGATTTATACCTGGCTGTACTCACTGCAGAAATACGCTGATCTGAGCAGTGGACGACTCTGGACAGCCTTGTGAAAGAGTCCTTAAATTGTTTGTAAATGCAAAGCCAGTAAAACAAGTAAAAAAAAACACCTGGCACCAGCACTAATGAATTTGCCCCTAATTTAATCATGAAATTAATTTGCATTGATCTTTTATGAGGACTTTTATTGATATGTGATATAACCACTTGTCTCCTCCTTTCACTGTGGCATGGAGGGCTGGGTTAGAGAGGGTTGAAGATGCCCGGAAGCCACTGCCAATCACAGTAAATACAAATTTATCCAAAGTTACGAATTATCTGAAATAACGAATGCCGCATCGAAACAAATGCAACGGAACAAATTATTAATAAATAAATTTATTATTGTTATTTATTATTATTAATTTGTTACGCATCATTCGTTTAGATGCAGTATTTGTTATTTCGGATAATTCGTAACTTCAGATAAATTCGTATTTGTTACGTTCACTAACAGCCAAATTTGAAAGGAAATTCCAGTACTGTACCTGTAATTTAGTAGTTAGTAATAGTTAAGTTATTAGTTAGTTATTATTTTAGATTTTCAAATTTTCAGGTTTTCGAATTTCCGAATATTCAGAAAAATTCATTAAGCAGGTTTTCGTTAATTTGGATGTTTCCGAATTTGTCGAAATTCGTTCAAAAACGAATTCGGAATGAAACGAATTGCACATGTCTATTTGCTAATAGGTGTCCCTTGTTCTCATCTCAGAAAGTTGGAAGGTTTGCTCACAGGGCATAGTGAATATGTGTCACAGAATTCAAGAAAAGTAAATGTGTGAGGATATTTACAAAGTATATTTACAAACCAGTAAAGCTATAAATAATTGAAATTGAATATGGAAATTAATATTTAAAATTTTGACCATAGATACACTATAATAGATAGATACACTATAAAAAATTAAATGTGAGGCACACAATGACATTTCCATGTTAGTCAATGGCCCCATAAAAACACCAATGTTTTTGAGCTGTAGATGGCATCGGCGTTAGTGAGCTGAAACTAGAACCCACAGCCAGCGCGTTCTGAGACTGTAACGTTTTGGCATTTTTTGATGCTGACGCCGCAAAACGCCAACTAATATTGTACCGGCGTTAACCGTCGTTTTTTGACGCCGACGTTTTTAGGTTGAAAAATAGCAGAGGGATGATTTTTTTTAAAAAACGCCTATTGACGCTGACGCTCACTAACGCTCACTAACGCCGATGCATAACGCCGAAAAACGCAGATTTTTTTTTCCTTGACGTCGGGCCCGAAGTTTTGTTTATTTTTTAAGAAATGTCCGTGTGTATGAGGCCTTAGCGTTTACTGACACTTTAATCAGGGAATCAATTCTGCCATACAGATTTCTGGAGTGGACATGTAACAGTCTGGATGTGACACTAAAATAAGGAACATTACCTGACGACTTTCAGGTAAATGTTACAATAATAACTTGTAATGCCTACTTACTCAAAATATACAATATAATTTCTTTAAGTACAGGGTTGCAATTCACAAATGGCATACAGGGTGGTACTGTGGACGCAGGTGTTATTTAAACTTGGAATGCGGAATATGGGGACAGATCTCATGTTATTGGTGAAGGAAGAAGCTGGAGTGTACACATGGAGATATGCATAGGTTGCTTGCCAGGGACCTCACACACAGCAACCCCCCCATTAGCAGTTGCTTGTGTTCACATGTGGCTAATTTGGTCTCCTTGATTCTAAGTACACAACAGCTGTCTATAAAACAGCAAGGAACTTCCCTAAATATCCATTAGGCAGATCTGGAAAATTGTGCAAGCTTAATTGCAGTTAAAAAGGTATAATTTTTAGATTAGCGCATTTTCTATCTTTTTTTTTTTTTTTTTTAATAATGCCGTGCTTGATAAAATATTTAAATTATTCTGCGAAAAAAGCTTGATTTAAATGTTTAGTATTAAAACCTCATATTAAAAGCAAGCTCTCTTTAAATACATATACTATCTACAATAAATCCATTGATTTTCAAATACTACTTTTATAAAACTTCTATTTACCTTGATTACAATTATACAGCTCTGTTTTCCAGCTGCGGTGTCTCCTCAACCTCTGGTCAGGGATTGTGCACGCTCTTTCTCATTCATGGTCACTGATGGGACTACATGTCCCCTGGTCCCTCTCATGCTCATTGATAGTGTGATGCAAAATTAAGCCACAAAGAATTTCTGCTGTATGTTTTACATTTTTCAATTTTATATATATCAAACAAATATCCTTTTTTGGTTTGTTTTTTTAAAAAAAAAACTTTTTTGCCCATATTTTGAGAGTGCTTCACTGCTATAATTTAATGAGGTGCCGAAATCTCAATCAAAGCAGATGGGCGGGAGGTGGTGGATCACAGGTTTCATTCCCTGACCGGAGGCCATTTCTTCACTGCGCATGTGACGAAATGACGTTTGCACATCTAGTACACTGTATATCTCCTAAACCATGCAGGTTTGGGAGATATACAGGGCACCTACAGGTAAGCCTTATTATAACTACTACCTGTAGGTTAAAGTGGTTGTCACGTGTTGACAACCACTTTAAAATGGGCAGGGTTGTGTTTGAAATGAGCTGGGCTTAATGTGAATAAATTAACAACAAGGTGTTTGTTATGAATTTTTTAAAGATTTTTGCTTTGAAATGCCCTATAATCCACCTTTTTTGTGGAAATGCACTTCCTGGTCTCCTACTTCAGAGCTCTATGTTGGCTTAGCTGAGTAATGACCACTCCCCTGATTACAAGAGTCCTTACACAGTGCTGGGGTAGGGAGGGGGTGTGCCTGACCAGGTATTTTAGATTACGGTAGTTTATATTGAACAGTACAGTCAGGCTCTGGCAGGGTGGATTTGATTTAAATCACTAGTAAAAAGACTTGATTTAAATAAATTCAATTTAAATCATAATTTTTAAAGAGCAACTGTCATCTCTGTCCCGCAGCGGCTCCTCTGACCTGCTGTTGACTCACCAACAGTCCCATTCACTTTAATGGAACAGCTGGTGATGTGGCAGTGACACAACAAGGTGAGGGACGTGGCGGCAGCAGGTGAGTGGATGCCAACTAACAGGTGCTGCCATGATGTATCTGAAATGACAGGTGCTCTTTAAATATAAGGACTTATTCTTGCTGGTAGTTAAAATCTTTAATATTTGTAATCAAAATCAAGGTTTCTTATTTAGAATAATAAGCTGTTAGGTTATTAAAACAGCGATGTCAGAACATCATACAGTTTGTAGTGTACATAGATTTACAAAACAATGGGATAAAGGATTAGTCCTGAACTTTGTTTTATCTCATGGTTACGGTGAAATTGTGTGAATACATCAATGCGGTGCATGTTATCTCAGCGTGCAGAGCATGGATTCATTGAACGAGTTTACCAAAAATGTAGCTATTGCAGAATATACAGCCTTGTGCTACATAACTAAGCTCTATTTCATGCTGAATAAACAAAATGATTAATGTATCCTTAATAGAAAACTATCTTTACATAGATTTTTACTCCAAAAGCATTTTATTAAAATAAGTTTGATAAAAATCGAAAAAATTGATTCAAATAAAATTAAAAAATCAGATTTAAATAAAAAAAAATCAATTTTTTTATTTTTTATTTTTATTTTTTTAAATCATTGATTTTTATGCACCCTGGACTCTGGTGTCTGACTGTGTAGTCATATTTAAATGCACTGTGAAACTTCATAAAAGAGGGGAAAAGGCTATAAAAAGGAGGTTGTACAATGTCTGTTTGACTAAATATCTGTTTTTGTGACTTCAGTTGGGCTTTAAAGTAAGGCCCCTTTCACACTGTCAGTTTTTCAGGTGGATCAGATCAGATCTTCTATTATCCTCTATGGAGCAGCGGATGTAAACGGACATGTGTCCATTTACACCTGCCAGCATCGAACCCGAATCCTCTAAAAACAGACGGATGGGGATCCACTTTCCATCCGTCCAGCGGATCAGACGGCAGTCAGGTGTACACAGACAGGCGGTCTGTTTACATCGGATTGTCCATAGAAAGAAGCAGGCTGTGTCTGTGTCTGCTCTGCATAAGTGGAGCAGACACAGACCAGCCATCTGCCTGCTCAGCAGGGATCAGCAGACAGATTTTTTTTTACAAGAAATTGATTCCTTTTTATGTCTTGTTGGAGCAATAAAATGATTCTTTTATACACAAGATGGTTTGGTGCTGGACTCTCACTTCAGGGCACAGTCAGGGCACAGGTGTCTGGATCTCATCCTATTCATCTGGGACTTTTGGGTAGTAGCACCTTTACCTTTTGTTTAGATTTGCTGCTGAGCAGGCGGACTCCTGGGGGAGTCTACCCTGTGTGAAAGGGGCCTAAATCAGTTAGTGAAACTACCATTCACTCCAGCTAGCAGGCTGCCCCCATAGAGGGAACGAAATTGGACCGGTTCAGCAGGCTAGCCATCATTGTATTCTGCCATTGGGGAAGGCTCCTTGTGCTCACCAGCAGAACACAATAGCGCTGCGGGAGGTATTCCCCAATTAACACTGATTGCGTTGATGGGGATGGGGGGAATCAAGCAACTTTCTTTCCTTTTAACCATGTATGTATGGCTTGTCTTAGGAGACTTGTATACTGGGGAGGCAAATGGCATCTTCAGGCCTGCACTTTTTAACCTCTTTTGCTTCATTATTGGCTTATCTCTGCTTCAAAAATCTAAATAGAAGTGCAGTAGATGAGTTTGAGCCTCCAAACACAGAAGGGGTTTGCCATTTTCATATTGGATCATATTGATTGCTTTTTCCTGGCCACAGGTAAGCGGACCTAAACTGTAAGATTAGATTTGCTTAATAACACAAGTAGGCAAGTAGTTTGAAACTATGGAAAGCATGTCTGTCATTCCTTAATAGTGGGTCCCATGGGGCACAAATGCGCACAGTTTTGGCCTTGTGCAACATTGCTTGAATTTTGCATACATATTACAATTGAGAATGCACCATATGGATCCTGTTAGCAATCTGTCACATGAATGAGTGGATATAAACAACGCTTGTATAATGAAGAAAAAAAAAAAATATATATATATATATATATACAGTATCTCACAAAAGTGAGTACACCCCTCACATTTTTGTAAATATTTTATTACATTTATTCATGTGACAACACTGAAGAAATGACACTTTGCTACAATGTAAAGTGAGTGTACAGCTTGTAAAACAGTGTAAATTTGCTGTCCCCTCAACATAACTCAACACATAGCCATTAATGTCTAAACATTATTGGGGTCAGCCTGGGGACAGGGGTCAGCCTGTCAGTGCTCAGACCATACGCTGCACACTGCATCAAATTGGTCTGCATGGCTGTCTTCCCAGAAGGAAGCCTCTTCTAAAGATGGTGCACAAGAAAGCTCGCAAATAGTTTACTGAAGACAAGCAGACTAAGGACATGGATTACTGGAGACCAAGATAAACTTATTTGGTTCAGATGGTGTCAAGCGTGTGTGGAGTAGAAAGACAAGGGTGTCTTGCCTACAGACAAGCATGGTAGTGGGAGTGTCATGGTCTGGGGTTGCATGAGTGCTGCCGGCACTGAGGAGCTACATTTCATTGAGGGAACCATGAATGCCAACATGTACTGTGACATACTGAAGCAGAGCATGATCCCCTCCCTTCGGAGACTGGGCCGCAGGGCCATATTCCAATATGATAACGACCTCAAACACACCTCCAAAATGACCGCTGCCTTGCTAAAGAAGTTGAGGGTAAAGGTGATGGACTGGCCAAGCATGTTTCCAGACCTAAACCCTATTGAACATCTGTGGGGCATCCTCAAACAGAAGGTGGAGGAGCGCTAGGTCTCTAACATCCACCAGCTCTGTGATGTCATCATGGAGGAGTGGAAGAGGACTACAGTGGCAACCTGGGAAGCTCTGGTGAACTCCATGCCCAACAGGGTTAAGGCAGTCCTGGAAAATAATGGTTGCCACACAAAATATTGACACTTTGGCCCATAATGGCTGTGTGTTGAGTTATTTTGAGGGGACAGCAAATGTACACTGTTATACAAGCTGTACACTCACTACTTTACATTGTAGCAAAGCAACATTTCTTCAGTGTTGTCACATGAAAAGATAGAATAAAATATTTACAAAAATGTGAGGTGTGTATTTACTTTTGTGAGATACTGTATATTGTGACGTTATGCGAGGCGCCGTAATGGACGGGCGATACTTGTCGCCCCGCGTGTGATCATTTTGAGGCGACTAGCGAGAGTCCGACCCGGGTTTTTCCAGCTACCGTGGCAAAGCTGGTTCCGGTCCAAACTTTCTGGCCCACTCAAACCCCTCTCCACCTGCATTTAATGACCAGGAAGAGAGCAGAGGAGAGTGCTGTCCTGGATTTCAGAGGGAGAAAGCTGAGTGAGCTCTGTGTGCTAATTTGGACTCAAAAATATGCACTGTGCTTATATTTTGTGGGTGTCGGGGACAGCCCCACACTGTTTAGAGAGGAACACGATTGTTTAGTTTAGCGCCGGATGTTTTTGCTTTCTGTATATATATATATATATATATATATATAATTTTTTTTTCTATATTACTATATTGCTTCTAAGACCATCTATTCACAGAATCTGTAGTTTTTCATTTTATTAACATCTACGTGTTCAGTTGGACAGCAGGAGAGAAGAACAAGTAGGATTAGGCACAAGAAATCTAAAACAAACATATTACAAACCCTCATGAAGAAACATTCATCCTTCGCTGTAATGCTGATGAATGGGTAAAATGGGCTGAAGGATCATTTGTAGAAATTTGCTGACTGAATGCAGGCAGGGTGGAGGCGGAAGGAGATGGGGGCAGCTCTGCACAATCTGAGACATCAAAGGATACAGTGTGGTGGTAGGAATTCCTCATCAGACTCTCCTATTGTTTGTGAAATACTATCTGACATCAAAAAGTGTTATAGAGTTTTCTGCTTGTTCAGAATGTCTCTAGTAAGGTATGGTGGGCCTGTACGTTTGCGTGGACTGACGTGATGACACCGCTGGCTGTTATTGGTTAAATATCAGGAAATAGTTTTAGCATGTATCCTCTCTTCCAAGCTACTGTCTTGCAATAAAACATATGTCAGGGTAAAATGTAAAAACGTGGGAGCATGAAGATCTGCTTTAACAAGTGGCAAGACTGCCACCCCTCAAATCTGGTAATGGAAGTGACGTTCCGTCGCCGCCATCTTGGTACACCCCACACTCATCCGCAGTTAGGCTACAGTTAGAAGTCGGCAAGCAGACATCTTGTTACACCCACCGAAGTCTTGCATTTTAGTTTTAACAGTAAACTGAGCTTATATACTGAAATACAGTATTTTGAAATCTGTCAGACTGGTTTGATGTTGAATTGTAAAAGCCATGGTGTTCTGTCAGATTAGCAAACCTGTCAGATCAGCAGGTTAGCCACTGCGTTTCAAATTCAGCATCAAAACAGTGTCACAGATTTCTAAATACTGTATTTCATGTAAGCTTAGTTCACTGGTAAAAATAAGTGTGTAAAGCAAGACTTCCGTGGGTGTAAAAAAATGTCCACTTGCCAACTTCTAACTGTAGCCGTACTGCGGACAAGTGCAGGGTGTAGCAAGATGGTGGCGACGGAATGTCACCAGATTTCACGGGTCACTCATTCTGACAGAACACCTGCAGTATGTGTGCCACACTCCCCCCATCCTCCTATAGCCATACAAAGAATTATTGTGTTAACTTTTTCTGAATATTTTATGTCTATACTTTTGGTTTAAATGTGTAATGGGTAGCATTGATTTTTATATTTGTATTATATAGAATTTATGCATATCCCATAGCTTGGTGAGCATGAGTAATAATACTAAGGATGGTAATAATAATAATAGATTATATATCAAAGAATGGTCATGGGAGCGGATACTGTACCAAAAAATACATTGTGGGATGACTGAATTGTGTGCCTGACTTTACTTTGATGTCTGTGGCCTGCTTATCATACATTGTAAAAATGGCAATTGAAATGATTTCATCTGATCAGAGATCACATGACCTGTGCCACGAGCTGCCACTTTGCTGTAGGTTGTCCTGCTGTTGTAGACCAGGTGTTGATTATCTAGAAACACAGAAAAGCCCCAGGAAAACTCAGGGCTGTAGTCCATGTCTTGCTGTGAAACGCTTAAACCAAATCTGCTAGATTCTGCAAGTTTGCAAGGAATGTTAAATAGCCTGAAAATAAAACGTCTCTCTCATTGCTGGAATCCAGGCAGGCACAATGTGTAACTAATGACTTGGACAAGAGGACCGGCTGCATTTTCTGCTTCCTACTGATGCTCTAACTTCTGAGGGATAAATAGTTTTAATAGCCGAAATCCCATTTGACTCGGTAATGCTGCTAAGAAAATATGTCACTCGGGATGACCCAGCTGTATTTAGACAGGGATCTAAGTATACATGCGTGGGTGTAAGCGTGTCCATATATATCTGTATCTACATACATACATCTGGACAGCTCTGTCTGTCTATGTATAGTTTGGGTCTGCTTTTATTTATAGCTTTTATTCTGATTTGTAGAATGAGAAATTCTAGTTATTCAAATTAATCAGAATTATAAAATTTTATAATGTTTCTGGACTGTTAGCAGCAGAATGGATTGTCTCCCTGTATATTGGCACCTGAAAGGGCTAATCACCCAAAACTGATATTTCAGTGTTTTTTTTTTTTTAAATCAAATAGAGTTTTATTAAACAAAGAACATGTACAAATACGAACCATTGCAGTTGATTCCAAATGTCACGTCTTTACAATAAGGTTAGCATGGGGAACAAATGGGGAGGTTGCCAACTTGTAAAACTCATGAACATTATATTTTAATATTACTCTTCTTTTTAGAAGCCTTGCTGTCTATGAAACGTTCACAGTTGAGCCCCTTTCCACACGGGCTTTCGATCAGGTCCACCTGTCAGTTTTCAGGCAGACCTGATCGGACCCTCAATTCACTCCTATGAAGTGGCAGATGTCAGCGGTGACATGTTCGCTGACACCCACCGCTATCCGATCCTGTCTGTGAAATCCAGATGGATGGAGACCCTAGTTTCCACCCGCCTGGCGGATCGGATGAAAACCGACAGGCGGTCCATTTTCATCTGATCTCCCCATAGAGGAGAGCGGGGCTCTGTCATCCACCAGCTCAGCGGATTGATCCCCCCTCTGAGCAGAGCGGATCGCCTATGTGAAAGCACCCTTAGGCCTCGATTACACAGGCGATTATGCCCTTTATAAAGTAAGTTGGTCATTTTTTTGCAACATCTCCGCTTCCAGGTGTTGCAGGCTTGCAGACAGCCCTTTGAAGTAAACTAGGACACAGCAAGCTGCACAGCCTCCTTTCCAGGACTTTGGAGGGCTAATAAACAAATACTTTTGTACAATGCACATTGGTCAGTGTCCTACCTAACTACAAGCCTCCAACACAATGCATTTATACAGAGCATGCGCCCAGAAAGGTCACAAAGTGTGAGAGCACAGTTTTTAATTATCACACGGGCTCACACAAGATAGATGGCTGTTGAATGAAGCTCCTCTGTATGGGATTGCATATACTGCAATATCAGACAAATCTGATTGAATTCTTTGACTATATTACCAGTGTTTTGGACCAGGGTGGTGCTGTGGACATAGCGTATCTTGATTTCAGCAAGGCATTTGATACAGTTCCACATAATGATCTGATACAAAAGTTGTACAAGCTGGGACTTAACCCTTGGGTGGTTCAGTGGATATGCAGTTGGTTAAAGGATAGATCCCAGAGTGTGGTTGTAAATGGGGTTCACTCAGAACAGAGACCAGTCACTAGTGGGATACCACAAGGCTCTGTACTGGGTCCTGTTCTATTCAACCTATATGTAAGTGATATAACTAAAGGTTTGTTGAGCAATGTATGTCTCTTTGCTGATGATACAAAGGTGTGTAATAGGGTTGATATCCCTGGAGGTGTCTGTAACATGGAACATGATTTGGCATTGCTGGAAGATTGGTCAAAGCAGTGGAGACTGCAGTTCAATATTTCTAAATGTAAAATAATGCATCTAGGGAAAAAGAATCCATTGGAGAGTACAGCATTGGGGGTACAGTTTTAGCCAGCACTACAGAAGAAAAAGATTTGAGGGTGCTTATTTCAGATGATTGCAAAATGAGCAAACAGTGTGACCAGGCAGTGGGAAAAGCAAATAGAATTCTGGGATGTATCAGTAGAGGGATCACCAGCAGGAGGAAAGAGATTCTGATTCCTCTATATAGATCTTTAGTGAGACCTCATTTAGAATATGGTGTCCAGTTCTGGAGACCACACTTACAAAAAGATATTGATAAGATAGACCGAGTTCAGAGAAGGGTAACAAAAATGGTGAAAGGTCTGGGGGATAAAACCTATCAAGAGCGACTTCAGGGACTTAATATGTACAGTCTGGAGGAAAGAAGGGAGAGGGGAGACATGATTGAAACCTTTAAATACATCAAGGGAGTGAATAAGGTTCAGGAGGGCAGTCTTCAATATGAAACCAAAATCAAGAACACGGGGACATGACCTCAAACTAACTGGGGGGGAAGTTCAAAACTAATCTTAGAAAGTATTACTTTACTGAAAGGGTGGTTGATGATTGGAATAAACTACCAACAGAGGTTGTGAGACAGTCAACAGTAAATGGCTTCAAACATGCTTGGGATAAACATAAATCTATAGTCAGACAACAAGGTTAATGTAAAAAAATTATAAAAAAAAATAAAAAATAAAAAGGGGCAGACTCGATGGACTACTCAGTCTTTTTCTGCCGTCACTTTTCTATGTTTCTATGTAGACATTTCAGCCATTGACAAAAGATCAGTAAGCATTTAAGTAAAACAACTCCCCCCATAAAGATTTGTACAGGGGCAAAATGATGTCACTATCTCTGGAGCCATACCTCTCAATACAAAAAAATGATTTTGCTTGCTTTGGAAACTGCAGCTTGGCATAAACCTAAACCCCCAGATCCTTCTCCCCTATGGATTCCCCCAGTTGTACTCCCCCTAGCATGTACGATGCATGCATATTCTTAGTCCCCAAATGCATGACTTTAAATTTATCGATATTAAACCTCATCTGCCACATTGTCAGATGTAGAAAGTAATACACTGTCTTACTTTCTACATCAGCTATTCGCTTTTGTATCAATTGAGCCTCCCTCTTA
>BLSH010515420.1:551132-561727 GCA_018402905.1 Glandirana rugosa
AAAAACCTGCAAAAATTCGCAAACTCGCAAAAATGTCGACTTTTGTCAGGTTTTTTTGGGAGTCGAGAACCAAAAAAAAAAAAAATGTCGAGTTTTTGCAGTGACGATTTTTGTCAACTATTGTCGGACACACACGTACTTGTGTATCCTATTGTACTACCTCCCAAATAACTGACATCTTTTTTTGTAGACGTTGATTTTTGTCGACGACATTTTGTCAGTTTTTTACAGGACACACGTGCTCCGGAATTTGAGTTGACGGACCTTTTCTGGAATTGGTGAATTTCATATGGGTACAATGTAGCATGACTGAGTAATTGTCATTCAAAGTGTGAGAGCGCTGAAAGCTGAAAATTGGTCTGGTTGTTAAGGGGGTTTAAGTGCCCAGTGGTCAAGTGGTTAAGGTCTTTTCCAGGCAGTTGAGTTTAAGGCCTCGTGCACACAGGACATTTTTTGACTGTTTTACAGCAGCTGTTTTTAGTTGCAGATGTTTTTTTCTACAGTCAATAAACCCTCCATCATGTTATCCTATGTGTTCATGCACACACAGGCTGTTATCAACTGTTTTTAGCAGTGACGTTTTTGAGCTGTAAAAAAAAAAAAAACCAAGAGCTGAGGGTTTTTTTGGACTGTTTTCAGCTGTAAAAACGCTCAAACGCTTAAAAACGTCCAAAAATGCTCAAAAAATGCCAATCCCCAACGTTTCTGGACGTTTTAGACCAATTGAAAAAAAAAAACGCTGGCCCTTTAAAAATGGGTAAAAACGAGAAAAAACGGCGGTAATATAACGCTGGTAAAAGCTGAAAGCATCCCTGATAAGCTACTGATGTTTTTTGGCTGTTTTTTTAACCACTTCCTTACTGGGCACTTAAACCCCCCCTCCTGCCCAGACCAATTTTCGGCTTTCATCGCTGACGCATTTTGAATGATAATTGCGCGGTCGTGCGGCGTTGTACTCAAATAAAATTTGCGTCCTTTTTTTCCCTCAAATTGAGCTTTCTTTTGGTGGTATTTGATCCCCTCTGTGTCATTTCTGATCGCCGCTATAAACAAAAAATGAGCGACAATTTTGAAAATATTCATCAGTTTTGGCGGATATATATTCTTCTACATATTTTTGGTGAAAAAAAATTGCAATCGGTGTTTATTGATTGGTTTGCGCAAAAGTTATCGCGTCTACAAACTATGGGAATTGATTTATGGCGTTTTTATTTTTTTTTTACTGGTAATGGCGGCGATCTGCGATTTTTATTGGGACTTTGATATTGGGGTGGACATGTCGGACATTTTTTCCTTTTTTTGGGACCAATGACATTTATACAGCGATCAGAAATTTAAATATCCACTGATTACTGTGTAAATGTCATTGGCAGTGAAGGGGTTAACCTGCAGGGGGCAGTGAAGGGGTTAACAATGTTCCCTGGGTGTGTTCTAACTGTTGGGGGGGCGGGGCTGGCCAGGACATAACAGATCTAACTGATCCCAGTGGCAGGGATCAGTAGATCTAGAATGTCCCCTGTCACAGAACGGAGAACCGCCGTGTTTACATCGGCGGTTCCCTGTTCTGCAGCTCTGTCAGGCGATCGTGGGTCTCGAGCGGACATCGAATCCGCCCGACCCACAGGCACGCCCGCGCAGCGTGCGGCGGCAGCGCCCGCCGCCTGGGGGCGCGCCGGGAGCGTGCACAGGGGACGACGTCCATGGACGTCGTCCCGGCATTTCAGATCCGCGCTGGAGCCGTACTTCGGCAATAGCGCGGATCTGTAGGGGTTAAAGTCCTGTGTGCATGAAGCCTAAAGGCTTTTTTTGGAACGCAAAAAAAATGGGTTCAGACACCAGTTCAGAGGCATTTGAAATGCCAAATAGATTGTAAACGCTGCTAAATGCGGTAACTCGCATCTAGAACCGTTTAGTTTACAGGCGTTTCCATTAAAAAAAAAACGCAGCAGGCAAAACGGTCGTTTTAGACGCCGGATTCTAGCTGTCAAAAAAAAATATTCAGGGGAGGTTGATATAGCGTCCCATGTAAATGGAGCCTAAGTTTGTTGGACTTGCAAACAAATTGGACTTACAAACGTGCTCTCGGAACAGAACTTGTTCGTATGTAGAGAACTTACTGTACTTCACTTTGTTCACAGCTGGGAGTTAACATACATTTCTGGTACATCTGGGTATAGGAGGATTATGCAACTCAACCTTACTTCCCTTGTGACAGCACTGAAGCTTGACAATTGGCAGCTCAGGCACCATTACCACCAGTGGGCCAGAAGAGATTCCTCACCCTTGTGTAGACTTCAATTACAATTGACATGGAGCTTACAGAGTAACGGGAGTGCCAGGGTAAAGTAAGAATTAGATGCTCTAAAGCCCAAGTGAACCCTTGCTATTTATTACTGTATTGCAAGCAAGCAGTCTGCATATAGAATAATAAATATGCTGGTCTGGGTTAAAATACCCTGTGGTGGCAGCATATAGCAGAGTGGGCTTGCTGCTCACACACAAAGCAGTGGTCCTGATCTCCAGCGGTCCCTATACCCCTCTTACATTGCTCCAATCACCAATGCTGCTCAGGGAGAAAGAGCTATGTTAACCAGAACAGTGTTTTGGGGGTAAACTAATAAAAAGCAATGGTTTCGGTGAATCTGTATGAGCAAAGTACAGATTCACGTTAAGCTGGTCTCTCTCATTTGTATATTTAAAAAAAATGAAAAGACTGCAGTCTGTAAATTGGGAATATTTTAATTGGAATGTGAAAGTCTCAAGTATTATTGCAAACAAAGAGTTAAAACGAACACAGTACCTGTAATGAAGAAATTGCTGAAGTGGGAGTTCACCTTTAATTGCTTTTGCGGTTATCATTTTAAAATAAACACACAATCTTCATTTTGTGCCTTACATCCACATATGTAAAAGAATTGAGCATAATGATTCTTGCAAGGGCTTTTCTAAGAAGAAAATATACAGCTTTATGTATGAATGCACTTATACCTAGTAATTACAATTAGACCCTCCACTATGCAGAAAAGAACTGCAAAACGCTCACTAAAAGGAGATGACATTCATACCTTCTAGGAATTATATTTCTAGTCATAATAACATGAAATTATAGTATAAAATACTTTTCTCATGAAGTCATAGCTACTTCTGATTCTTCCTGGATTATGCAAAATTTAACCTACATTGCTGAATATTTATTTTTGGCCCTCTGCAATGTCACAGATTATTTGGACCGCACGGTTCACTATTTCTGAATTAATACAGTAAATTCTACATGTGGTAAAATATTTAAACATACATGACTTGGAAAAAAAAACAAGCAATGGAACTAATTGCGACATCTTTTTTTTAAAGTCAGTATTAACTCTTTCGTGACTGCTGATCAATAATTCCTAGATGCCTAGGCCAAATTTAGCAATGTCAGCATTAGTTGGTTAACTTAACAATAACTCTTTAACAAAGCTTTATTATTTTATATTTATTTTTAAGAACATATTCAGCTTTTATTTGGTTACCTGTTAAAAAAACCCTGCTCTGTTTCTCTTGTTTTTTTTTATAATAGGAAAACAAAAATTTTTTTTTAATCTTGTATTTGTATCTGACAATTACAGTATTTAACAGGTGAACACTGCCACCTCTCAGCTGCAGTGGCCTCTACAGGCTAGAGGGCTTATTTTGTCAATTAAGCCTCTGAATTGCATGCGATCCTTATGTCATAGTTGACGTAGGGATCACATGATCACAAACCACTCTGATTGGCTCCCAGTTGTCAGTGACAGCCAAGATTGGAAGCCACCAGGCATGGATAGTGTCTGTTGGTGATCCCTAAAGTGCAAATGTTTGTTAACATGCTGTGAAATGTTAATGTACAGATTGGTTGTGACAAGGAGTTATTGGAAGTGCAGTAGCTTATAATTGTCAGAAGTATTCTATATAATAGGAAGAAATTCTAGATTCATCTACAGAGAAAGGGAAAATAAGCTCTTCCCACACGTGCTGCTTCAGAAATTGGGAAGAAACCTATGGTTATTTTTAGAGGGGCAGATGTCTTGGTCTCCAGTGAAATAAATATCTGCCTCTCTCTTAGTAGAGTGAAAACTAAAATCTAGGCAGATATAATATTCACAGGTCAATGCATTATTGCAGCGGTTGCCTACCCTCAAAACACATTTTTACCTACAGGTAAGCCTATAATAAGGCTTACCTGTAGGTAAAATTAATATCTCCTAAACCTGTACGGTTTAGGAGATATTCCACTTGCATGCAGCCGCTGACATCATGGCGCATGTGCAGTAATGTCCTGGCGAAGGCGCCGGACCTTACCAGAAAGTCTGCTGGAAAGCTAGGCTCCTGCGCGCATTCTGCGGTGCATACTAGCTCATTATGCCTTTCCCTTGCAGGGTTTTTTTTTTTTTTTTGGGGTAGACAACCGCTTTAATTTGAAGGAAAAAAAAAATCCTATTAGGGAGATGTGCATGTCCTGGAGACACAACAGGACTCTTCAAAGTGAGGAGAAATGCCCCCTTGGGCTGGTCTTGCATACAATTTTCTTTTACAATTTTCCTTTTCCTTTCACTACCAAAACCATATAATATGAGGTCAGACCTATCCACTTTCCACCTATTCCTGTTCTGGAGACAACTGTAAGGCCCCTTTCACACTGACAGACCGATCGGATCCCCCTGTCCATTTTTGCGGTAGACCCGATTGGATCATTCATTGTTCTCTATTGAGCAGCGTATGTCAACGGACATGTGTCTGCTGACACCCACCGGCATCCAATCCAATCCTGTCCACTAAAAACAGACAGATGGGGATCCGTTTGGTGGATCGGATGACAGTCAGACGGAAGCAGACAGGCAGTCTGTTTCCATCCAACAGCCCATAGAGGGCAGCAGGCTGTGTCCGTGTCCACTCTGCATCAGCGGAGCAGACACAGACCTGTCATCCACCTGCTCAATGGGGATCAGTAGAGAGATCCCCTGCTGAGCGGGCTGATCCTCTGGTGGACTCTGCCATTGTGAAAGGGGCCTAACATTTGGAATTTCCCATAAACTTTTGTCTCTGTGATGATGGCCTTCAGGACAAATAAATAGGATGCCAATAGCAATATAATAAACCTAACATATGTTATAACTATTCCTTTCTGTATCCAAAACTACCAAAACAATGTTTTCTTACAGATACACTTAAATGACAAACCCCACTATAAGTACCAAATTTGAAAGCATACAACGAGCCCCCAGAGAGAAGCAACACTTTGATGCTCCCGGGTCGTTATAAGTAAGACTTGCCCCTCTGTTTTTGAGAACTTTTTGTGCAATGAATATGACTTTATGGTGACCTTTATTATAGATGAGTTGGTTAAGGAAGGACTGTGTGGGTATATAAATATATACTATATATCATACTGAAGCAGTGAAGTGTATTGCATGAATCTTAGAACATTGAAAAACATAATGTAAACTAATGTTATCTGACAGCAGCAGCTACAGACAACTGCTCTGACATACCTTACACATCCACATAGCTAATCTGAATTGTCTCATACAGTCAGGTCCATAAATATTGGGACATCGACACAATTCTAATATTTTTGGCTCTATACACCACCACAATGGATTTGAAATTAAATAAACAAGATGTGCTTTAACTGCAGACTTTCAGCTTTCAAATCATGTGAACGGTGTAGGAATTACAACCGTTTGTATATGTGCCTCCCACTTTTTAAAGGACCAAAACTAATGGGACAGATTAACAATCATAAATCAAACTTTCACTTTTTAATACTTGGTTGCAAATCCTTTGCAGTCAATTACAGCCTGAAGTCTGGAACGCATAGACATCACCAGATGCTGGGTTTCATCCCTGGTGATGCTCTGCCAGGCCTCTACTGCAACTGTCTTCAGTTCCTGCTTGTTCAGATTCAGGTCAGGTGATTAACTTGGCCATTGCATAACATTCCACTTCTTTCCCTTTAAAAACTCTTTGGTTGCCTTCGCAGTATGCTTCGGGTCATTGTCCATCTGCACTGTGAAGCTCCGTCCAATGATTTCTGAAGCATTTGGCTGAATATGAGCAGATAATATTGCCTGAAACACTTCATAATTCATCCTGCTGCTTTTGTCAGCAGTCACATCATCAATAAATACAAGAGAACCAGTTCCATTGGCAGCCATACATGCCCACGCCATGACACTACCACCACCATGCTTCACTGATGAGGTGGTATGCTTTGGATCATGAGCAGTTCCTTTCCTTCTCCATACTCTTCTCTTCCTATCACTCTGGTACAAGTTGATCTTGGTCTCATCTGTCCATAGGATGTTGTTCCAGAACTGTGAAGGCTTTTTTAGATGTTGTTTGGCAAACTCTAATCTGGCCTTCCTGTTTTTGAGGCTCACCAATGGTTTACATCTTGTGGTGAACCCTCTGTATTCAAGTCTTCTTTTGATTGTTGACTTTGACACACATACACCTACCTCCTGGGGAATGTTCTTGATCTGGCCAACTGTTGTGAAGGGTGTTTTCTTCACCAGGGAAAGAATTCTTCATCATCCACCACAGTTGTTTTCCGTGGTCTTCTGGGTCTTTTGGTGTTGCTGAGCTCACCGGTGCGTTCCTTCTTTTTAAGGATGTTTAAGGACCAAATACTTATATTCCACCATAATTTGCAAATAAATTCTTTAAAAATCAGACAATGTGATTTTCTGGATTGTTTTTTTCTCATTCTGTCTCTCATAGTTAAAGTATACCTATGATGAAAATGACACCCGTCTCTCATCTTTTTAAGTGGGAGAACTTGCACAATTGGCTGACTAAATACTTTTTTGCCCCACTGTACATGTAGATTTTTCTACATCAATCGATTCCCCTATTCACGCTAAACAGAGTAAACCGAGGGATCTCCTCTGCTGGCTGTTGTATGCAGACAGCCACAGCACCCAAGGCTACCTGAATACCTTAACAGTGACTACATCTGATAGGATGCTGTCACTGATCGACTAATGAATTTCCAGCCAGCAAAGTGAATTTTGAGCTGCATGGTGCCACCCAAAGCTTGAATTTTGGTTGATTCAGCAGGAATCGCTGCATATGGCTTGCGTAGCCCTCCCTATTCTATCAAAAAAAATATATATTTTTTCACTTAGTTTTAAACGAATGCGGTTCGGGATACCCCGCAATTTGTGCACACATCCTGCACCGCATTCAAATTGCAGTGCCCTTGTGAACTGCAACAGGTGCCAGTGCAATCTTAACAACACCCCAAATACAGGTCGCAAATGCAGTGCATTTGCCCTTACTGGATAGCACCAGATCCCATGATACAAAAGTACCATGTAATCCAGTTGCAGTATGATTCTAAATATGCTGCATGCACGACTTTGGTGCGATGTGGTGCAATTTGAGCTCATTCAAAATCAATGGGCTCAAATCACACCACACTGAATCGCATGTGAATTAAACTGGAATGCGATGCGATTCACATGCAGTTCATAGTGTGAACCAAAGCTAAAGGATATCTAAACCAGAACAAAAAGTAATGTATTGAAGTTTAGAAATACTCAGATGTAGTGGCTGTATATGTTTTTACTTTTCAAGCCAAGAACATGTTGGACAAGTACAGAAAAGACCTGTAGATATTGCCGAAAATGAATGAAAAAAAAAACAAAAACAAATCCCAGCATATAATGGGGATAAAGGCATATATGTTTGAATTCCAGCCTGGATTAGAATCATGGCTCCTTCCATTGATACAGTGAAGTAGTAAACATAGCCAACCCAGGGACAGGACATGTGATTTCTCCCAGGATCACCAGGTGAAAGTAAAGGGAGAAAAAGCCTGAAAAATGAAAACTAAGGCAGCCACCACATCTACGTAATAGTAAGCTGCAATAGATTACAT
Source organism: Glandirana rugosa (assembly GCA_018402905.1). Lineage (NCBI taxonomy): Eukaryota > Metazoa > Chordata > Amphibia > Anura > Ranidae > Glandirana > Glandirana rugosa. Next base: position 559,036 of record BLSH010515420.1, read on the forward strand.
TCTTGGTTTTGGGTTGAGATACACTTTAAAGGCAAGGTATTTTAAATTGGATTTGCTGACAAAAAGAGTGGCTTTTCATCAGTTATTCAGATCGTCATCATTCCACACCATCACCACAGACACCTCAAAAAAGACTGCTTACATCCCGCTGCGTTCTAGGGGTCGGGTTTGGTCACTTTGATGTCGACAGCCAATAATGAATTGTCACATTTAAGCAACCTGACCACATCCGCTGTTTACGGAGAGCCTGATGCAAATTAAACTCCTCCATTCTATTCCACATACCAGAATGAGAGCTATCAAAGGGCTGAACCATGTGTTTATGGAACAATATCATTTAGCTGGCTCAGATAATGATCACTACTGGTATTGAAATGATTTTGCTCCCCTTTAATTAACTTTGCAAAGAGGAGTCATTTCTGAATGGTTATTAGTGTGTCAAGAGCCATAATGATAAGGCACAAGTTTATTGTTTGTTCGCACTGTAGAAGGAAAAGCGATGCTGGTGCTGGACGTGTCCCTGTGGCTCTCCAAGTTTTGGGTCATCTGCCAAGCATCGTTCTTGTAGCTGGGTTGCAGCACTCTACAAGAGTCATATTTGTTAAAGTGATCTAAATCCAAAAACAGAAAAATTAATACATTGTAGCTTACCAGTCCGGAGAGGTGGTAACTGCATTAGCTTTCTTTTTTCAGTCTAAGAATGATTTCAGCAAGTACATGATCTTGTCAAAAATGCACTGTCCTTGTCACCTCCTATAGGCTTAAAGCGGAGTTCCACCCAAAAGTGGAACTTCCGCATTAAGCACTCCTCGTCCCTTTAAATGCCATATTTGGCATGTAATTTTTTTGCGGGGGAGTGTGTACCCGGTTTTCAGAGGGACTTCCTGCCCCACTTCCTTCTTCCGTTGCCTGGCCGCCTAGGCGACTCCTCCTCTCCCCCCTAGGCGACCCCCTCCCTCCTGACAATCTTCTGGGACACGTCACAGGTCCCAGAAGATTGCCTGGCCACTAGGAACGCGCATCGTGACTCACGCATGCGCAGTGCATGCCCGTCAGTGAAGTCACGCCCGATGCCCACACTTGCAAAGATGGCACCTGCCAGGAGGAGGGGGAGACGTGCGAGGCTTCGGGTGCAGCCATCACCGGGAAACAGGTAAGTTTCTGTTTCACTTTTTGTAGCTGCTGACTTTTAATAAACTAAAAAAAACAGTGGAACTCCGCTTTAAGGGCCAATTTACACCTTGAGAACCTGGTGTGTTGCATTTTTACACGGTAACATGTATTGTGTTAAAGTGATTGTAAAGGCATTTTTTTTTTTTTTTTTTAACCACCTCCCACGCGGCCACTGTACATATACGGCTGGGTGGGTTTAGGAACGTCCCTCAGAACGGGTGCTTGCAGCTGCGGCTCGATCCAGTGATCATTATGATCACAGGACCTGGCCGAGCACAGATCGGGATATGGGCGCTGTGATTGGCCCTCCTGATCACAATCACAGCCGTCACAATGTAAAGAGACATTTTGTGACTTCTGTGATAGTTCTCCCCCCGCTGAGCTCACTGAGAGCTCAGTGGGGGGGGGGGGGGGGGGGAATCTGCAGCTCTCTGACAACTCTCTGTATGAAGATGATTTTATACAGAGAGCTGTCACAGATTGTCCCACACATAGTACACCAAGCAGCACTGATACCCCTGTCCCCATACACATGTTAGTGTTCCCATAAAACATCTGTCTGTCCCCGTCACATCTGTCACAGTCCCAAAAACATCTGTCTGTCCCCCCATCACCGCCAACACCAAATAAACCCTGATTTGGGTTATTTTTTACCAAAGAAATATAGCCGTATCATTTTGGTCAAAAAGAGAAATTACTTGTTTGCAAAATTTTATAACCGAAACGAAGAAAAATGCATTTTTTTTTAAAAATTTTCTATATTTTTTTATTTGTAGCGTAAAAAATAAAAACCCCAGTGGTGACTAACCACTTACCAACCGGGCCACTTTTTTACATATGGTGGTCACAAGCTAAAAACATTTTTTTTGCTAGAAAATTACTTAGAACCCCCAAACATTATATATTTTTTTTTCAAACACCCTAGAGAATAAAATGGCGATTGTTGCAATACTTTTTGTCACACGGTATTTGCGCAGCGGTCTTTCAAGCGCGATTTTTTTTGGAACAATTTTAATTTTTGGGTTAAAAAATAAGACAACAGTAAAGTTAGCCCAATTTTTTTGTATATTGCGAAAGAGGATGTTACGTTGAGTAAATAGATACCATACATGACACGGTTGAAAATTGCGCGCACTCGCGGAATGGCGACAAAGTCCGGTATTTAAAAAATTCCATAGGCACCGCTTTAAAAATTTTTAACGGTTACCAGGTTAGGGTTACAGAGGAGGTCTTTTGCTAGAATTATTGCTCACACTCTGGCGATCGCGGCGATACCTCACACGTGTAGTTTGAACACCGTTTTCATATGTGGGCGCAACTTATGTATGCATTTTCTTTGCTGCGCGAGCTCACGGGGACGGTGGCGATTTAAATCCTTTTATTTATTTATTTTTAGCACTGTTCCTTTAAAAAAAAAAATCTGATCACTTTTATTGCTATCACAAGGAATGTAAACATCCCTTGTGATAGTAATATATGGTGACAGGTACTCTTTTTGGAGGGCCGGGGGGGGGGGGTC
>BLSH010515420.1:574394-585897 GCA_018402905.1 Glandirana rugosa
CACCGTCGTGTATCGCTATTTTTTTTTTTTAGTACTCAGCATTTCCCTGGCTCCCATCAGCAGGATTGTGACATCACCCCCTGCACTACAAAAGCTGGGTCTAATTACCCCCCACAGGTTTTTTTTTTTAATGTAGCATTATAGTAAGGGGAGGGGGCCACACTAAATACGCAGACCTTACTTGAAGAGCAAGATCCACTTTTTTGCTGAACTCCAAGAATTATTTGTATTTGCTTCCTTACATTGGTCCAGTTTGACACACTGTACATATGCATTACTCATATCTGATGGGCACTGGTGGAACTGGGAATCACTGTAGTAGTCGGTACTACTACAGTGAAAACCGCAATTCTCTGGTTCCTGCTCGAGTTCTATATGAGCTGCTGCCCCACTGCTATACTGGCCACATGGGTCACTCGGTATCGCTATGTGCTGCCACCATTCATAGAAATCCTTGTATTTTTTTTAGTGAATATGTGGAGTATTGTGATTGGACAAGGTATAGAGAAAGTGCACCGACAACGCAATCTCCATTTTGCCCAATCAGAGAACACCTTTATTACCTATTATTACAGAAAATTGCGGCTATTACTGTTGTGATGACAATCTACTACGGTGATTTTCAGCTTCCCAGCAGTCCATCAGGTATGACATATTGATACTTGTATTATGCCAAGCTGGACTATGTAAGTTTTCAAAACAGATAAATCCTGGCGTTGCTACTTTTATTATCAACAAGGGACCATAAGAATTATAAACTAGGCGCCATTAGTTAAATCTGCTTAACAGATCTTGTCTCTCGCTATGCTGAACGTGCACTTTTTTACAACAAACTTGCTAAGTCCACAAAGGTTGTCCAGTGACCAACGTTTTTCCGAATTCTGTTACACCATAAAGACATTTTGAAGGTCCATTGATTATTCATTAATGTTACGGAAGGGCTGTTTATCACAGCCGTAGGTTTTTGGATGCATTTAGCTAGAAGTTATATTTAAAGCCTAACTTAAACCCTTTACGTTTTTGTCCGTTTTTTTCCTCATTGTTTGCTGAGAGATGCAGCTAGATTCATCCAATATGTAGGTTTATACTGTCATCTACAGGAGGAGGACTCTAGGTCTCTTTACATATCAGTCTGAAGCTAGTAATACACCAGTAGAATTTCATCCAAACATTCATATGGAAATTCAGGTACGACATTACAGCATTTAATAGTAGCATTGTGGACTTGATAAACTACACATAAAAACCCTGAAAAAATAGTTCATCTGTCATGCTATGTTTCAAATTCTGCATTTGGTTAAGTATTACATTAAAGTAGAACTATATGCAAAACGTTTTCCATTTTGGAAGGGTAAAGGCCTATCATATTTTTTTTTTCACCATCTGTGTCCCATTGGGGAGATTTCACTTCACTTTCTGTCCCATTGTCAAACAGGAAGTGAAAGTGCAAATTAAGGGAATCCCTTGGTGTTCCCTAGGTCCCAGATGGGCGATTTCCCCTCTATTACTGTTCTGGGACCAACACAAAATTTGGTATTTTCTTTATCTTTCACTTTCAATGATAATAGCAAACAGGACAAATAGATAGGGCGAATCTTCCTAACGGGGGCACAGAAAGCAATGAAAACTGCCAGGTGTTCTAATCCCTCTCCACTCTGTTCAAATCTTAAAAAAAAGTTTTGCGTTTAGTTATGCTTTAAGTTTGAATTTTCCCAATCAAAAACCACATTCATAGTTAGAATGCTGTTTATGGAAAAATTTTCCATCCTTCTCCAATTTTCCTCAACAATGTGGACGAAAGTGATAAGTGATTTGACCCTATTAAAGCAGAATTGTGCTCATGTCTGCTCCAGCAATGTGGTGTCCCAGAGCTCCCTCTCCATTTGTATTTTGTGGAAAATAGAAGCCTACGCTTTTAACAACAAAATGATTACAATTGTGTATGAATGATTTATATTAAGAAAATGAAAAAAAGAGCTAAGAACAAGGAGAAAGCTTAACTAGCCAATACCAATAATAGATGTGAGATGCGGCCAGGCTGCTATGTTTTTTGGAAGCGTTCATTTAAGTAAAGATACACTATATTACCAAAACTATTTGGACACCTACCTTTACATGTACATGAACTTTAATGACATCCCAGTCTTAGTTCGTAGGGTTCAATATTGATTTGGTCTATCCTTTGCAGCTATAATAGCTTCAACTCTTCTGGGAAGGCTGTCCACAAGGTTTAGGAGTGTGTCTATGGGAATGTTTGACCAGTCTTCCAGAAGCGCATTTGTGAGGTCAGGCACTGATGTGGACGAGAAGGCGTGGCTCACAGTGTCCGCTATAATTCATCCCAAAGGTGTTCTGTTGAGTTGAGGTTAGGACTCTGTATAGGCCAGTCAAGTTCCTCCACCCCAAACTTGCTCTTCCATGTCTTTATGGACTTTGCTTTGTGCACTGGTCTAAATCATTTGGTGGTAGGGGGATTATGGCGTGTGGTTGTTTTTCAGGGGTTGTCTTGGCCCCTTAGTTGCAGTGAAGGTATCCCTTAAAGCGTCATCATACCTAGACATTCTGGACAATTTCATGCTCCCAACTTTGTGGGAACAGTTTGGGGATGGCCCTTTCCTGTTCCAACATGACTGCACAGCAGTGCACAAACAAAGTCCATAAGGACCAATCGAAGATAAATATCTCTGGCTTAGTGCCACATCCCTAAATTGAATATCTCGAGACTAAATTACCCAAAGGCCCCCCTGGGATGCATGTGAACCTCGCGGGCCCCATCTTGGCACCTGGATGTGGCTCATATTCTTTTTCCTTCCTCTTTTTCCCTTTCCTATTTTATCTTCCCTTTCCCCTTCCCCTTTCTATGGTTCTTCTCCCCTTGCTTTCTTTTCTCCTTCTCTATTCCACCTGTGTTTGGGGGGGTGTTAACATGACGTGTTGAATACAAATAAAAATAAAAATGTTGTGTTATAATATACGAATTTTGACAGTTAACCAAAGTCTATATCTCCTGATGAAGAGGACTGTGTCCAGGAAACGTGTTGAGCCTCAATAGACTTTATGCGTAAACCAATACAGTATCGAGATCAATTGATTTTATAAAGCTATAATGTATTTTACCATGGTTCCGTATAAATGTGGACTTATTGTCTAATTTTAAGTATATTTTGAATAAACATGATAAATTTATACAAATTACTGTGCCTGAAAAGTCCCATATCTCGAAGGTCCATAAAGACATGGATGAGCGAGTTTGGGGTGGAAGAACTTTACTGGCCTGCACAGTGTTCTTCTGGAAGAATGGTCAAACATGCCCATAGACACACTCCTAAACCTTGTGGACAGCCTTGGCCTTCCCAGAAGAGTTGAAGGTGTGATAGCTGCAAAGGGTGGGCCAACTCAATATTGAACCCTACGGACTAAGACTGGGATGCCATTAAAGTTCATGTGCATGTAAAGGCAAGCTTCCCAATACTTTTGGTTAACATAGTGTATATAGCTAGTCAGAAATAGGTACTAGTTGGAGGGGTTGCTAATGGGAAATTGGAAAGGGCAGTGAAAGAACTAGCTCATCACTTATATAAGTCTAGAAAGCTTCTTGGGTGGAGGGTCAAGTACCAAATGAAATAAAAAGTTTTAGCTTGATGAAGATATGCAAGCTATCATTGCTGATGTGACCTTCTGAAAATGTTAGTTGCCTGGCTGTAATGTTACCTCTTTAACTTTCTAGGAAACTGACCCTAGAACAGGTTTGCAGACTAGGGGTTCTGAATTTATTCTGACTTTACTTGCTTGAATGCCTGCTCCAGGTCAGTCAACTTAAGCAACTAACAGCTCCTATTATAGATTGTAGTTTTTAGCTTTCACCTCAGCGGACGAGACTGTGACAACTTCTATAAAAAGTTTTCCTTTTTTTTTTTTTGGTTTTATGTTGGCCATTGCTAAATACCTGGGCACCCCTGCATGGGCTTGCCCTGATCTCCCTTTCACTCTTATTCCGACATGCCTTTTCTCCCCATGGTTAAGGCTCTACAAGCTTGAACTCAACACCAGATGGACCAAACTTGTAGCCCAATCCTCTTCTGCTTTTCCTTTTCTTATTTTCTTCCCTACCTCTTTCCTTTCTGTCTCTCTCCCTTTCCTCAGTTTTTTACTATACCCCTCAGACTAGTCCAGGATACAATGATGGGTTTTTGTATTTTAAAATCCATTTTCCCAGTATTATGCATCAGGCATGCAATCGGCCTTTGGGCCTCTGTTTATTATGTGAATAGTAGTATGATGTGTATTTTATCCATATGCCTTATGTTGAACATAGGTTTGCCTTAACACTGGTGATACACTGGAGTTGCCAATTGTTTCTTTGTTAAACTTCAATAAACATGCTAGAAGGAATGAAATTGCTAGATGCTTTGCTTTCATGCTAACCAACTGACTTACATAATTTGTGAGCCATTGTTGTGATATAAGTCTTTATATGCCTATGTATTTTAGATCGATGAACAAAGGCAGCCTCCGTGGTTTTTTATTTTTTTAATGACAGGTTTTCTTTAATTGCACCATACCAAGGTTGTGAAATAAAAAATAAAACAGTTTTTAAATTCATATTTTATGAATCCAGTGGTAACAATTGTTAAAATGGTGTTGTAATGGTGGAATCTTTCTTTTAGTAGGTGTTGATCTCTTTTTATATATTTTTTTTCTATTTCCACTAGAAAGCTATTTATACGTTATAGCTGTTTTACATTTTTGCCTTCCGATATCTGAATTGTTTATTTGCTCTGAATGACATGTAACTTCAAATGTATTAAAACTTTACGGCATGTGATGTGATAAGACTGTAGAGTCTGTAGAGAGCAGTTTTATTGCTGCCAAAGCCGGTTATGAAAGTTGTTGATAACGATGAAGTCTGGCGCGTTCTCCTAAGTGCAGGAGTTTCCTGTTTCACGATTTCGAATTTAGGATCCCGTTGGTGAACTTAGCCATTGTCCGTCTCTGCTTTTAGTGAGATAAAAATAAATCTATTGTTCGGTGACCCTCTTTCTAAGTACGGTGAAGGATAAATAAACCAAGCATGACATGACGGAAATTAAAAAAGCATTTTTTTAGGCAAATTTTAAACCTCATTGAACATTTCCTCAAGTTGTATCCCTTTAAAAACCCTGCAAGGACAGAAAAATACCTGCTGACCCTGTTAGAAATCCATTGCGTTGCTAGCTCCTATCCCCATGTTGTAGGCTGGGAGCGCTGGCTCTACTGCTTTGAAATTCCGTGTAGTGTAGTCAGCCCTGTCTTAAGCGTAGTACACACTTGTTTTTTTTGTTCAACCCAGCGGGATGAAAGAAAAAAAAAAACTGAAGAGCTCCGGAGGAGCCACTATTCTAACTGAAGAGCTCCGGAGGAGCCACTGTTCTAACTATGCAATGTTAGTACAGCGATCTCCCCGCTGAGCTACTGTGTTCTGACAGGGAGATGGCCACCCCACCAGGACACACTGGTCAGCACTCTCAGCCATTGAGAGCACTGACCGTATGCTGATCGACAGACCTTTTTCGGTTATGCCCCTTCAACAGAAGCCGGCAGAACGTCCGGCTTCTGTTGGGCTGGTTGCGGTATACACGGGCCAAATGTTGGCCAGTTTCTTTTGAACCGCCCAATGCCGCCCGATATTCGGCATGTGTGTACGGCCCTTTAGTTATCTTTTGCTGGACTACAGAACTCCAGCTAATCCCCTTTACATCACTCCTCCCTACCTCTCCAAATGCATACATTGAGTTCTTTCCCAGTAAAAAAATTCTGCTCCATACAAACAAAAAATAGAGCCACATACAGCCTTCCAAAACTTTAAGGTTCAGTTCAGACTGCAGTAATCGCTCCGAAATTGCGTGTGTACCTGCAGCACATGAAAATGCGTGTTTTTATTGTGCTGCCATTCATTCTTCGAATCTCCCATGCACCTTACTAACTCTGGAATTTTGCACACAACACAACCCTTGGTAATTTATATAATTTATTATCGTGTTCTATTGCAATCTCTTCTTTAGTGCAGTTTTGTGCGTAATATGCTTAAACACGCACATCAACGTACATACATTGTTTCATCGCAAAGATGTGAACCTAGACTAATGTTCAAGCAGCGACAAAGACCTATATCAGGGGTTTCCAAACTTTCTAAACAAAGGGCCAGTTTACTGTCCTTCAGACTTTAAGGGGGCTGGACTGTGTCCAGTGTAAGTAGAAGATGCCCTGGCATCAATGGGAGTAAAAAGTGATGGGACCCCAACATTGGTATTAGTGGACATTATTGCTCCATTGTTAATATCATGGGAAGGAATAATGTCCATCATTGGTGTCAGTGGGAGAAATAGCGCCCCATTGTTGGGGTAGGTGGTAGGAATAGTGCCCCATCATTGGTATTAGAGGGGAAGATATTGCCCCATTGATGGTATCACGGGAAGAAATAGTGTCCCATCAGTAGTGTCAGTGGGAAGAATAGTGCCCTATTGTTGGTGTCAGTGGGAGGAATCATGCCCCAAGGGCCGCAGACAACACAAGCAAAGGGCCACATCCAGCCCCCGGGCCACAGTTTGGAGACCTCAGACCTATATACTCAATCTGACCTTCTTCTTCTTCTACTGAGGGTTAATTGTGGAACCCACATTGTGTGTAGGGACAGGGCTGTAGTTCTGGGAGCATGTCTACATCAATAAACACCAACCCAGAGCACATGAATCTCTCTTCCCAACAAATACCCATGCAGGAATTTTGCATGCCTAGCAAGTGATGCAAGTCACAGAAAATGATAAAAGCTTTTTCTCACTAAAAAAAAATTAAAAGAAAAAAATGACATGCTCTGGAAGGGGAAACAGGTTTGGCCCATTTATATTTAAATCCTTTAACGTACATGCAAACCCTAAGTGAACAATACTTAGCTTGCTAAAGCACTTTTAGATACTCTCTATAACACGGCTCAATTTTTGAGCTCAGGACCATTTAAAGCGTTCATGCCAAATACACATATCTAATTTTGCCATTATCGCTGCTGTTGCAGATTGGACCACATGCAGATGGGTTGGTTGGTCCTGACCTGCTTTAATGCAAAGGGACCCTCTTCTGCTTTGGGTCTTAAGATACCATTTAACGCAAGCCTTATGTAGTGTGAGAGAAGACATCACTCAACTACAGCTCCAGACAGAGCTCAGTGAGTTAAGGGTTTACATTTGTAAAGACACCTGTTCAGAAAAATCCCAAAATAAAACGCAGAAGAGCAGACATTTGGCCTTCAGCTAGACCTCACTTGGTGTTCTGGGATTTGTGTTATCTTTTGTCACTTGTTCTTGAACCACTGTTTACCGCGTAGTTAAAAATTACATATATGTTTGTTTTTTCTGAAAATATCCATTTACTAGAATGTAACTACAAGGAGTTCAGAGTTATTTCTAGGCCATTGAGGTCCTTGACTGTCTTCCTTATTTGTTATCAGTGAGCTTTCATTTCTGTACCAGAATATGCAGTTCATTGAGCTTTATGCCTGCTTTTCTTTCCTTATACATAAAGATTAAAAAATTGTGCATTTTTACCTATTTTATTAAAGAGGAAGTAAACCCTGATGGGGTTTACTTCCTCTATATTCCCCTGCAAAGTAAAAACATAATGGGCTACTATGCATGGCATAGTAGCCCATTATGTGTCACTTACCTGCAAATGAAGCCTGCGACGTCCAGCGCTGTCCTGTGCTGGCAGCGTCCATCTTCAGCCCCTCTTCCTTCCGGGGCCGCGACTCCGGCTCTGTGACTGGTCGTAGTGGCATGACGTCGCTCCCGCGCATGCGTGTGGGAGCCGCCAGTTACAGCACAATCACAGTGAAGAAATGGCACGGAGGCCGTTTCTTCACTGCGCATGTGCCGAAATGACGTTGGCACACGTAGAACACTGTATATCTCCTAAACCGTGCAGGTTTGGGAGATATGTAGGGCACCTACAGATAAGCCTTATTATAGGCTTACCTGTAGGTTAAAGTGGTTGTCACGGGTTGACAACCACTTTAAATAAGTATTTTATGGGATAATTGGATTTATTAAAGAGTATCAGGAAACAAATGCAAAGCATTTGATCATCAGATTGTGCAACTGTGCCTTATTGAAAGCTGCATGCAATCACTGCTGCCAGAATCAAGAGGGCTCCTCACAGGGTCACTGGGAATTTACTTCCTGATGCCTGTGTCATGACCCTTTCTCTCTTTGCTTCCAAACAGATTTAGGCTGGGTTCACACTTATGCGAATTGGCTTAAACCGCATCCAATTCGCAGGACACTTGAAAACACATTGTTTTCAATGTGTCCGGTTCACATATGTGCGGGGCATTCGCACTCCGCATTGCACAAAAAATGTGTGCCTTTTTTGTGCAGTGCGGTGCGAACTCCCAGCACGTTGAGTTCAATGGGAGTGCATCTAACACGGAGATGCACTCCGCACGGAACGCGGATATTTCCCCTGCTCGTGGCTCCTCCCCATCTCTACCCCCGCAGCTGCTGCGCTGTGGGAACGGACAGGAGCTGCTGAACGGTGGCTCTGCCCCTTCCCGGCAGCAGACAGGCTGGAATTCGCACCGGACAGGTGTGAATCCAGCCTTAAACTTCAGGTTTAAAGCTGACGTATAACTGTGAGAAATTTCTTAGTCTTTTTTTTTTTTTTTTACTTTTTTTCTTATACTTCCCATCATTATGACAAAGATCGCCTTAGTGGTGAGTGAAGAGTGCTGGGAATGTGGTTTAGTAATACAGTAATGTGTGTCTGGGCATGGCTAAAACATAATGGTAAATAGAGGTGCACCGAAATGAAAATTTTGGTGTCGAAAACTGAAAAAAAAAAAAAATATATAGATAGATAGATAGATAGATGTGTGTGTGTATATATATTTATTCATATATAGATGTATTATATTTGACTTTTTAATTAATATGATGAATCTAAATAATATGAATTTATGTCGCCCATTATCGGCAGCTTTAGCGCAAGAAAAACACAAGAAAAATGCATCCCTTTAAATACTTTTTTTTCTTTATAAACTTTATTAAATTTTCTTTGCTTCCATAAACAGCTGTATAAATACATAAAACATTATACCACATTCTTTCCTACCCCACCCACCCCTCCCTCATCGCTTTCTACAATTCTACCCTTTTTGCTAGAATTCCATTATCTTGCATATTCACCTCTCACTCTCCCCACACTCACTTCGCATTAAACCACCCACCCACCACTCAACAGCCACATTACCACATAGGGCTGGTATGTTCCTTTGTATTCTAGAGAGGGTATCCCTTTCTGACCAGCCAGGGCCCCAATTTTTTTTTTTTAATTTACTGAGGTTGCCTCTTTTTACAAATATCCCTTTAAATTCTATGTAACGCACCAAAAATGCCCCTCCCCGTTGAAATGTATTGAAAACGCAGCAATAAGGCATGAATAATGCACCCGTGTTAGGTTTTTTTAATGAGGTTTTTGAGTCACATGACCTACATGGCAAAGTAAAATTGCCGTTAAATCGCAGTAAAATCATGTGTTTTCAGCACCATTATCAGCCCTTTCTCTATGGGCAAAGTGAAGAAAACACAATTTTCGGCCAATATGTTTTGGCAGCTGAAATTTTGGTGCATCTTTAATGTTATAGGATAAGTTCAACTTTTGTAACCTGTTAAATGTTACACCCATATTCAGGGTGTACCATGTAACATGTTACAGATGCAGCACCCCCTCCCCCCCCCCCCCCGATCCACCATTTTGATAGCAAGCGCTTCATTCACAGTTTTCTGTGAATGGGAAAACTACAAGTACCAACAGCCTTTGTGGCTGTCGGTTTGTAGTTCTCACTGAACTATCAGGGCACTGTTGAGCGCTGTAGGTAGTTCATGAGTCTTCCTGGCAGTGTGTGTCTGCAAGAGCCCTGCATTGCACCCGTGATCTGCTAATCACATGTGCAATGGTTTGCAGGCTCATAGTAAAAAAAACAGAGTTTAACCACTTGCCAACCACTGACCGCAGTCTGACGGCGACAAGGTGGCTCGTTATCGCAAAGATTGTGCGAGATCGTGCACTGTGAGCGCGCGCCCACTGTGTTGGGGGGGGGCCAGGAAGCGGGTAGGGCGGACTCGATCGCCCCCCCGCAGTGAAAGAACGGAGGTCCGTGTAAGTAAACACGGATCTCCGTTCTGACAGAGGGGGAAGGGCTGTGATCACTCCCATCCCCCTGCCAGCCCAACCCACATACAGTTAGAACACACTGAGGGAACATAGTTAACCCTTGCAGCGCTCCCTCCAGGTTAACCCCTTCACTGCCAATGGCATTTACATAGTAATCAGTGCATTTTTATAGCACTGATCGCTGTATAAATGCCAATGGTCCCAAATGGTCCGACATGTCCGCTGCAATATCGTAATACCGCTAAAAATCGCAGATCGCCGCCATTAGTAGTAGAAAATAAAAAAAAATAAAATCCCCAGAAATTAATTCTCATCATCTTTAGATGCGGCAACTTTTGCGCAAACCAATCAATAAACGCCAATTGCGTTTTTTTTTTTTTAACCACTTCAGCCCCGGAAGGATTTCCAGCTTTAGGACCGGAGCCCTTTTTGCGATTCGGCGCTGCGTCGCTTTAACTGACAATTGCGCGGTCGTGCGACGTTGTACCCAAACGAAATTTGCGTCCTTTTTTTCCCACAAATAGAGCTTTCTTTTGGTGGTATTTGATCACCTCTGCGTCATTTCTGATCGCCGCTATAAACAAAAGAAGAGCAACAATTTTGAAAAAAAAAACAAATTTCTTACTTTTTCCTAAAATACAAATCCAAAAAAAAATATAAAAAAACATTTTTTTCACCTTTTTTGGCCGATTTATATTATCTTCTTATGATTTATATATCTTCCTCATATTTGCGATAAAAAAAATCGCAATCGGCGTTTATTGATTGGTTTGCGCAAAAGTGGTCGCGTTTACGGATGATGAGAATTCATTTTTGGGGTTTTTATTTTTTTTTATTTTTTACTAATAATGGCGGCGATCTGCGATTTTTTTGCGGTACTGCGATATTTCAGCGGACATGTCGGACCATTTTGACACTTTTTTGGGACCATTGGCATTTATACAGCGATCAGTGCTATAAAAATGCACTGATTACTGTGTAAATGCCATTGGCAGTGAAGGGGTTAACCTGCAGGGGGCGCTCTAAGGGTTAACTATGTTCCCTGGGCGTGTTCTAACTGTATGGGGACTGCCCTAACAGGGGAAGGGAAGTGGTCACAGCCTTCACGTACAGGAAGGCTGTGATCACAGCCCTTCCCCCTCACACAGAGCGGAGGTCTGTGTTTACATACACGGACCTCCGCTCCTTCGCTCCGGGGGGGCCATCGCGGGTAGCCGGCGGCAATCGAAGCCGCCGCACCCGCTCCCTGGCCCTCCCCGAACACAGTGAGCTCACTAAACTCGTTCCCGCAGCCGCCGTCGTA
>BLSH010515420.1:585907-597510 GCA_018402905.1 Glandirana rugosa
CCCAGTACCCCCCCTACTTAAAAGAATTGGTGAAGTCGGGGCCTTCCTAAAGTGTGAAATCCTGGTCTCGTGAAAAACGCTAAACCGTGACGCGCGACATTGACTATTAACGCGCCAGCACGTTGCAACATGGGTTTGTTTTAAACATAGGAAAAAAGGGGTGTTTATCTCGAAAGAAAACCACCATAAACTAGGAAAGACGTAGTAAAGACTAGTGGCGATATTTGTTTTTTTCTCGTTGCCATCGCGGGTAGCCGGCGGCAATCGAAGCCGCCGCACCCGCTCCCTGGCCCTCCCCGAACACAGTGAGCTCACTAAACTCGTTCCCGCAGCCGCCGTCGTATGACGGCGATTTGCGGGAACGAGCCACTTTGCCGCCGTCAGATGCCGATCGGTGGTCGGCAAGTGGTTAAACAAAAATATGAGGAAAAATATAAATCAGCCAAAGCCCATAAAAAAAATGTATATATAAAATTGTTGCTCTTTTTTTGTTTATAGCGGTGATCAGAAATGATGCAGAAAGGATCAAATACCACCAAAAGAAAGCTCTATTTGTGGGGAAAAAAGGATACAAATTTTGTTTGGGTACAACGTTGCACGACCGCGCAATTATCAGTTACAGCGCGCAGTGCCAAATCGCAAAAAGTGCTCTGGTCCTAAAGTGTGAAATCCTTCCGGGGCTGAAGTGGTTAAGAAAATTCATCCCCCCCATGACCCCTGACACCATGCCCTGCAGTGAAGAACCAAATGACCTTTCATACCATGCTCCACAATGCAGCGCCTGCATGACCATTCTAATGATGCCCCACAGTGCACCTCCTTTTGCTTGACCCTCAACACTTTACCGTGCTCTGATGTACATCTCATGGTACTGCTTTCTCTGTGACATGGAGCCATGATGACAAAATTCTGGCACAAGCATGAAATGCAGTGAATGAAGTGGCATGTATACGCTACTCCTTTATAACAGTGATTGAATTAGATAATGACTGGTTTCTTTTAAGCTGGCCATGTACATGTAGGCACAAGAAAATGAATGCAGCCATCACATCTAAGAAATGGTAAGCTGCAATTTATTAAAGTTTGCTTTTGGGTTTAATACCACTTTAAAGCATATCTTAAACCAAAATAAAAAAATAATATATTGCAGCTTACCAGTTGTCTGCATTCGTTCTTTTTTTGTACTTTTCTTTTCCTTTATTTTTACCTGATGATACTGCCAGTAACACACCTACGGAACTAGTGTTTCAACAACTACCTATTCTTGTGTATCAGGAAACCAGACACAAGTAAGGACCTAGGAACCTGTCCCCTATTCTGTTCTCTATAATATAGATGGGCAGGGTTTATAGTCCTCAGAGAACAATATAACTGTTACCAGCCAAAAAAGCACAGGAGTTATTATCTCGCAAGATTTTCAGTGAAGTATTTTTTTTTAACTTATCAAACATATATAAGTAAATTCTTTCAGTTGTATATTTAACAGAGATTTTTATTGTACATAAGACAATAACAAACAAGACAAAACAGAACAAAAATACAGAAGGTTTACATGACAGTAATCAGCTGAGTTTACGGTCTTTTACAATACTTGCAGCATTTAGAGCAGATCATACACATATACGGTTGCCGACTCAGGGTATTGAAGACTTCCTTAAGAACCCGTTACAGTACAATAGACATTATTAATCCCTCACCCCTTTGAGAAATCTAGCCACAGGCATCTATCCAATTTGCCCAGATCTTATCAAATTTCCTTGGGCAATTTCTACTCTCATAAGTTATCCTGTATAGTGGTAACACATTATTAATAGCCTTCATCCATGATGCTCGGGTGGGGATCTCTGTTGACGTCCATCATAGCAGAATTTCCCTCCTTACATAGAACAAAACAAAGGCGGTGCATAACTTAGTGTATCTGTCCTCCTCAATGTCTTCTAAATAGCTCAAAAGAAGGATCAGGGGATCCTGTGAAATTTCCACTCCACACAACCCGCTTAAAGTATCAGCCATCTCCTGCCAGTATAGCCCAAACCACATGCCAAAAAGTTTCTGGCTCTATGGTGCATCTGGTGCATAGGGGGCTAAGGTGGGAATAAATACCAGCAAGTCTCTCCGGGGTGTAGTAAGCTCTGTGTAAGAATTTAAACTGAATAAACCTGTCTTTGGCTGAGATCATGGATGGGATAAATGTGGAGATACAGTCTTCCCACTCCTCCTCCCCCAATGCAGGCATATTCGCTTTCCATTTATCCATCGTTCTAGTAGGTTTAATGTCGTGGATCACTGTCAGGTGTAAGTAAAGTGAGGATGAGGGTTTCCCCATCCCCCCCAGAGGTCAAGAGATGTTCAGTGGGGTCAGGCTCCAGAGTCATTGCCTCCGGAAACTGGGTCCTGAAGGCATGCTGTAGTTGCCAGTATCTAAATTGAAAGAAGTGAGGCAGTGAATATGTCCTACGCATCTCCCCGAATGACATTAGATCATTGCCGGACATTGTGTTTTAAGGCAAAGATTCCCTTTTTAGCCCATATGACTGGGTCAGGTATTTGATAGAAGTGTGAGAGTAGAGGGTTACCCCAAAGCCGTGTGTGCAGGGAAACAGAGGATGGGCTTTGGCATGCAGCTCGTGAGCTCTGTCATTTTCATGGGCCCTGTCACTAAGGGATGAGCCCACGTCCCCTTGGATAGTGCTGCATAGGATCATAGGAGTGCCTCCTCAAGAGTAACTGCTGGATTCTGTTTAGCCTGTGAAAACCACCATCTCACTGTGCCCAGTAGGAAATTTGGGAGCGTCAGTCCACCACCGGACAGTGGGAGATAGAGGGTGCGCGTCACCACCTGCGGAGGTTGCCCAGCCCAAATGAACGATGTAACCACAGTCTCCAGTTTCTGAAAAAAGGAATTCGGTATATGGGTCGTGGTATTCCTAAAGAAATATAAAAAAATTGGGGAGGAAAATCATTTTAAGTTCTCCCTTCCAACTGGTGATAGAGGGAGAGAATGCCACGCCCCACATTTCTGGGTTAATTGTGTGAGCACAGGGTACACATTTTTATCCAAATATTCTGCAGCCTTACTGGTGACATTGACCCCAAGGTAGGTGAACTCTTCCACCCATCTCAAAGGAGTTTGTGTATCAGACTGTGGTACTGATGGATGTAGCAGAAAGAGTACTGATTTATCCCAGTTGATCCGGATACCAGAAAATTTTCTAAACTGGTCAAATAGGGATAGTGCCAACCGCAGAGAGGTGGATGCATCTGCCAGGTAAAGTAGGGAGTCATCTGCGTACAAAGATAGTTTTTCTTCCAATGGGCCTACTTTAATTCCCGCGATCAACTGGTCCAACCGAAGGAGAATAGCGAGTGGTTCCAAGGCTAAGGCAAACAGACGCTGACATCCCTGATGCGTCCCTCTCTCTAATGAAAGGGCCTCTGAGAGATTCCCATTAGTATGTATCCGCGCTCAGGGGTGTGCATACAACAGTCTCAGCCAGGTTAAGAACCGGGGACCAAATCCAAATCGGGTCAAAACCTCCCATAGATAACCCCACTTGACGGAGTCGAAGGCCTTCTCTGTGTCAAGAGAGGCCACCACTCCGGGGTTCTCTTCGTTAGCCATATCTATGTGGGCATAAGTCTTCTAATATTAATATCTGTACATCAGCCAGGCATAAAGCCCACCTGGTCTGGGTGGATCAGGGCTGTGATAACCGCGTTTAACCAATTGGCGAGGACTTTAGACCTTAGATTGGTGTCAATGTTAAGGAAGGAAATAGGGCGGTACGATGAACATATATTAGAGTCCTTCCCAGGTTTAGGAATGACCACTATCACCGCATCGCTCATAGTGTCCAGGAGACTCTCCAACTCCAGTGATTTAGCAAACAGGGTTTGAAGTCGAGGGGCAAGGTCGTCCGCATACATTTTGTAGAACTCTACCTGTACTCCGTCAGGGCCAGGTGTCTTGCCCAACTGGATCCCCTTTAGTGCCTTCTGTATCTCCTCCATCCTGATAGGAGCATCTAGTCTATTTGAGGCTGTTGTGGTTAGGACTGGGATATCTATAGGGTCTAAATAGTCAGTCAGGTCTTTGCACTCATACCTCACCCTAGAGCTATAAAGCACTCTATAATAGGACATAAAACATCGGTTAATCTCGTCAGGGGCAGAAAGGAGAGTGCTGTCAGGGCTTAGGACATGTGTGATGGACATCTCTCCTGACTGTTCCTTAGACAGCCAGGCCAACAATCTGCCCATCCGTACCCCCTGCTCAAATATTCGTTAAGTCTGATGAAGTAACTTTTTCTGTGTCAGCGTCATATGCAAAAGAAGAACGTCTTTCGTCAGGGACTGAAGTCTGGCATAATGTTGGGGGTCCTGGGACCTAACATAGAGGGCCTCCTGTCTCTGCCCTACGCCTCTTTCGCTCCCCTGCTATGATGGTCTGGTATTGCCCCCAAGTGTATGTCTTGAAGGCCTCCCACACTGTTAATGGTGAAGCCGAGTCCGGGTTAACTCTCCAGTAAGTACCCAGCTCAACTCTAAACAAAGGTTCCACCTCTGCGTCAGAGATCCAAAACCTGTACAACCTCCAGAGTCTATCCGAGGGGGCCACTGATCGGTCCAAGGAGAGGAAAAGCAGAGCATGGTCTGAGACCCCCCTAGGCAGAATCAGAACATCTCAGGTTCTAGGGAGAACTGCCCTCCCTACATAGGCTAGGTCTATACAGGAAAAGGTCTTGTGGGTGGCTGAGTGACAAGTGAAGGCTCTGATTTATTTATTTATTTTTTCGGCACTTATATAGCACTGTCAATTTACGCAGCGTTTACATATACATTGTACATTCACATCAGTCCCTACCCTCAAGGAGCTTACCATCTAAGGTATATTGGGGTTTCTCCAACGCCAAACATCAGTCAGGCTGTATGTGTCAGCCCATGTCGCCAGACCCTGGTGAGAGGGCCCCCAACTGTGAGCCTGTCAGCACCAGGGTCCGGTACCAAGTTAAAGTCTCCCATCAGTACAACATTGTCAGTTGGAAATTCTGCTATCTTGGCCGTGATTTGATTTAACATGGAAAGAGATGCAGGCAGTGGTAAATACAAGCCCACAATAACCCAGGTTAAGCATTGTATCTGTGCATAAATTAGTACATATCTGCCCTCTGGATCCAAAGCCAGGTTGAGAAGTTTGAAGGGGATTGTCTTAAGTACCAAGACACTTACCCCTCTGGCAAAACTGGAGTAAGTGGAATGATATATATATATATATATATATATATATATATGTAAGGACCAGGGGCGTAACGATAGGGGTTGCAGGGGTTGCGATTGCAACCGGGTCCCATGCTCCAGGGGGCCCATGTGCTTCTCTTGTACACCTGGATAGGAGTGATGGCGGGGGTGGCATTTAGAAGTTTTATTTATTCCATTTTCCTCCTAATGCAGGAGATTGGTTCCTCTATATGCTGCCCCTGCCGCCCCTCCTATCCAGTTTACTTGTCTTCTGCTGTTCCCAGGGTCCCGCTGCGGGACCATAATAAAGGGACCCGTGATAGGAGTAAAGGGCCCCAGGATCAGCAAGAAGAGGGAAGGGCCCTGGTCAGAGGTCAGGGGGGGCCCTTCTTAATTTCTTGCACCCGGGCCCTGAAGGTTCTAGTTACGCCTCTGGTAAGGACTGTACGTTTTGATGAACTGAAACTTCAGGGATCTCGTGACCGGGGAGGTCAAGCCCCGTGTGTTCCAGGAGAGAATGTTAAGGAAAGACATATTGAGTTTCTGGCATAATTACAGGAGAATGTGCGAGCCTAAATTTAGCACAAGCAGGTCTCTGGATCATGAGAAAGCACAAAATAAACCAAAACATGAGTATAATCAAAAATAGAGTTACAATTTGAACTGGCCCATTTGAACAAACCAATCCCCCCCCCCCTTAAAACTGAGGAGGGTTTGGAACCCCAAAACAATACCAGCTTGCTGGCTGTGGTTGGAGGCAAAGGCACAGGAGGCGCTCTGCCCTTTACTGTACAGTTAGTCTACAGCAATTGGGATTTCAGTTGTATATTTACTGGACCAAATGGGAGCAAATAATAATTCTTTGTTGTTTAATGACCCTTAAAATTAAGGTGTTTAATTGAAGTGGTCGACTGTAGTCATTAGCTGTGTGATTCTAAGAAGGTCTTAATACATATGTTCATATAGACACAACTGGTATTTCCCACAGTGATCAGCTGCTGTACAGACACAGCACTTAATTGGCTGCCAACTATGCCAGTACTTCTGTTCTCTCCTGATAGGGTTAACAAGGAAATTGAGTGATGAAAGTTAGGATGGGTAGTTTCTGCGTTCTCAGCTGCTCGGCAAGGACATGTGCGGACTGCTGTAGAATGGCCCCCCCAACACCATAACGAAAGATATTTTTCTATAAAGCTTCACTCTTTCAAAGTACCCACCACATCATGTCAGCTTACATTGGCTGTCAAGTGTTAAACTTGGTTTAAAGTGGTGAAAGCGGTTCAATGTTTGATTGGTATATTTTTAGATGCAGTTTGTACAGACAGCTCTAGTGGCTGTACTATACTATTATATTTTAATGCTTGTGGTCAATTCAAATGTACTTCCCCAACCACATGTCTGACCTGTCAAAAATAAATGGTCTATAAAAACATAGATTGCAAAGTTGTAGACAATTTCCTTATTCGGTACAGAGTGCTGCTTCTTAAAGTGGGAGTAAACTCCCATACATAAATTTTACCTATAGGTAAGCCTATAATAAGGCTTACCTATAGGTAGTGTAAATATCTTCTAAATGCATGCATGCATCGTTTAGGAGATGCTTACCGTACATGCAGCCAATGACATCACCAGCGCATGCGCACGGAAGGAATGGTCCCCTGGGCCGCTCCTTCAGAGTCCTGTGCCATAAATGGTGGCATCCACATGCATGCACGGGTGTGACATCATTGTGACTCCGGCCACTCACACAGTTGAAGTCTGCAAACCCAGAAGGAAAGTGAATATGGAAGCTGTGTCAGCGGTTACAGTTCGCCACTGAAAGGGCTTCTTTCTAAGTTAAGTTTCACATAATGTGCTAGTATGTGATGCAGTCTAGCAAATTATAACTTTGCTTTGCAGGTTAAAAAAAAGTGTATCTAAACCCTGAAACAAAAATGTACTATAGGGCAGACTATCATTCCTTAGATAAGGTGCCTGCACTAGTTTTCATTTTTCAGGTTTTTCCATTTATTATCACATGTTGCTCCTCTCCTCCTCCTCCTCCTCCTCCTCCTCCTCCTCCTCCTCCTCCTCTCCTCCCTCTCTTTTTCCTCTTTCTCCGCCTCCTCTCTTTTTCTTCCCTTTCTCCCTCTCTTTTTCCTCTTTCTCCTCCGCCTCTTTTTCCTCTTTCTCCTCTCCTCTCTTTCTCCTCCTCCTCTCTTTTTCTTCTTTTTCCTCCTCCTCTCTTTTTCTTCTTTCTCCTCTTCCTTCTCCTCTCCTCTGTTTTTCCTCTTTCTCCTCTCCTCCCTTTTTGATCTCTTTTTCCTTAAATTTCCTCTTATCCTTTCTGCTTTTTCTTTCCCACCTTCCTTTCCCTTTCTCCCCTACCTCCTCTCCTCGCCTCCCCCCCATCCTCTTTTCCTTCTCTCCTCTCTACCTTTCTCCTCCTCACTTTCCTCCATTTACTCTTCTTCTTTCCATTCCTTTTCTATTTCTTTTTCTTTCCTCTTCATTCCTCTCCCTTTCACTCTCCTCTTGTTTTCTTTGCTTCCCCTTCCCTCTTGTCATTTTCTTAGCTTTCCCTTTACTCTTAGACCCCTTTCACACCAGGGCCGCCTGAGGCGGTAAAACACTGCTAATTGTGGCTCTTTACTGCCCGTTATAGCAGCGCTATGGCGCCGCTTTTTGGACGGCAGCGGTGCTCTTTAAAGCCCCCACAAGGGGTTAAAAGTGGGGGTTAGCGTACACCGCTTTGGGAGCGCTGCCCCATTGTTTTCAATGGGTAGAGGAGCGGTGACTACACCTCCCCAAAGATGCGGCTTGTAGGACTTACCGTCCCGCAAGCGCACCGCCCCAGTGTGAAAGCACTCGGGCTTTCACACTGGGGTGTATTGGGGGGGGGGGGGAGTTTTTCAGGTGCTTTTTGCAGTTGCTATTTTCAGCGCAAAGGCGCCTGAAAAACGTTCTGGTGTGAAAGGGGGTCTAATTGTTTCCTTTGCTTTCCCTTTACTTTTCTTGTTTTTTCCCTTGCTTCCCTTTCCTTTTCCTCTGCTCTCTTTTTCAGTTTCCTTATCTTGCCTCTAACATTACTTAGCCTTAGTTCACACTATAAACCGCATGTGAAACGTGTAAGAACCACACCCCATTCCTGTGTATTGCACATGTGGTTCAGTGCTGTGCGATTTGAGCCCATTCATCGCACCACACTAGAGACATGCATACACCTTCTTTAGAGCCACACCACAAGCAGATCACATGGTCACTTTGTACCATGTGATCCGATGCAGGCAATTACACTGCGATTGCGACCTGTGCTTGGGGTGTTGTAACTTTGTATTGACACCCTCAGCAGATCGCAAAGACAGTGCGTTTGTAATGCCGTGCATTAAGCCAAGGCTTACCCCAAGCTACTTTCTTTTTTCTTTGTTCAGTCATTCTCTTTGAACCTTTAAATCTGTTTATGACAATATATCACTATTAAGAAAGCTTGTGTAATTGAGATCTCAGGGGTATAAGGGATTTGTACTGAGACATTGTCCAGTTCTTTTATTTTTAGCTTTCTGAATTGTTCCATTTAAAAATAGAATACATTGGAAAAACACAATCTTTGGACAAGTTACAAATATGAAATAAAGTATTCCAATGTATTTTGATATTTTTTTTACATTTTTTTAAGAATGGGTGAATAACCAGCATTCTAGAAGTTATCAGGCTGCTTTTTATTATGTTTTTTTAGTTGCTGTGCTTGTGCCAAAAATAACACTATTTATGAAAGTACAAACATGCCGTTTTATAAGTGATTTATTAATTTACAGCTCACTTGAGGCTAGTTACTTGTTTAGATTTTGTGAGACATTGTTCTCTAGGTTTTCTTAAAGAAACTTGCATGGTGAAAATAGAAATCCTTTCCCTAGCTGTGGGGGGCACTCAGCCCATTAAAGGTAAAGCTGAACTTTAGGCAGATATAAAAGAAGCACATTAATACAGCTCTGTAACCATTAACAAATCATTAAAAATGTATATGTTTAAATGCAAACAGTTAGGTCTCATACACATGGACGTTTCTTAAAAAATAAACAAAACGTTGCGCCTGACGTCAAGGAAAAAAAATTGGCGTTTTTCAGCGTTCTGCATCGGCGTTAGTGAGCGTCAATGTCAATAGGCGTTTTTAAAAAAAAAATCATCCCTCTGCTATTTTTCAACCTAAAAACGTTGGCGTCAAAAAACGCTGGTTAACGCCGGTACAGTATTAATTGGCGTTAGTTGGCGTTTTGCGGCGTCGGCCATCTACAGCTCAAAAACGTCTGCGTTTTTATGGGGCCATTGACTAACATGGAGAGCTGCAAAAAACGCCGGCGTCAAAAAGACGTCCGTGTGTATGAGGCCTGAAAGTGAAATTGTTTTTGGTATCAGACTTTGGCAGTCCCTGTACAGGAGAGCTTAAAGTGGGAGAGGAAGAAGCAGCACAAGGAGCCAATCAGTTCATGTGCTGAAGCAGAGCATCTTGAGAAAAAATGACAGATTGCAGTGACATGCTGGTACTATCAACAGTGGCTACATGAGGGGTGAACACATACTCCAAGATGGTGAGCACCATCTTGTCCAAGCCAAGAAGAGGCATACAATCCCTGGACCCAGCATATCATAGCGGTCCAAGCACTATCAATTGGACAAAGTTTACCCAAAAATCTGCCAGCAGACAGTCTGCTGCTTCCGTAGAGATCTTCTGCCACCTCTTGTTCCTCATCAGCTTAAAGTGGTTGTAAAGTCTTTACAACCACTTTAACCTACAGATAAGCCTATAATAAGGCTTACCTGTAGGTACCGTGCATATCTCCTAAACCTGCATAGTTTAGGAGATATGCACTGTAATAGCATGTGCCAATGTCATTGGCACATACGCACTGAAGAATCGCCCCCCCCCCCCGGGGTGGCTCAGGGTGCCGTTTCTTCTGTAACCATGCTGTTAATGGCGGCTCCCGCGCACATGTGCGCGGGAGTGACATCAGTGTGGCCCCACCAGTCACAGTGCTGGAGCCCGAGCTGTGATTGTCCGGAGCCGCGGACCAGGAAGCGGCATGTCGCCGGTCACAGCGGTGTGCCGAGACTGCTGCAACAGCTTTGTTTCAAGGTATTTCATAATGAGCTAGTATGCGATGCATACTAGCTCATTATGCCATTCTCTTGCAGGGTTTTTTTTTTTTTTGGGAGGTGGGGAGTGGAGACTTGACAACCTCTTTAAAGGGAATGTACACTCCTTCAATGATTTTTAGAACCCGCATTACATTTGGGCTTGTGGTGTTGCTAAAATCATTCCAATACATTGACAGCTGCATTCAACCTGATTGACCTGCTATTTCCATGGAATGCAAAACCTACTTGAAGCAATTAAAGGATCTTTAACACAGACCTTTTAAATTGGTTGTAAAGCCTCAAGGTTTTTCACCTTAACCTCCTTAGCGGTAATCCCGAGTGTGGCTCGGGGTGGATTTTCAGTACCTAAAGCGGTAACCCCGAGCCACACTCGGGCTTGCATCGCTGGATCCAGGCAATGTTACTCACCTTGTCCCCTGGATCCAGCGATGTCCTCCCGCGGTGTCAGCGTGTCTGCGGGATGTGTCCGCAGCTCCGATGCCTCTGTGTGCCTCCGGGCTCCGTTCCCTGCGAGCGTCGCGTCGCACGGGGGCGGAGACCGGCGGGAAATTCAAAAAGTGAAACACACACAATACATACAGTACACTGTAATCTTATAGATTACATTACTGTATGAAAACATTTCACATCCCCTTTGTCCCTAGTGGTTTGCCCAGAGCCCTGCATGCACTTTTATATAATAAATGTCATTCTTTCTGCCTGGAAACATGAGAATGTCCATAGCAACCAAAAAGTGTCCCTTTGCGTCAAAAAGTGTTTTTTGATCAGCTAGAAAACACCAATAGTAAATAAGAATCATTTGCAGAATTGAGTGATACTGATTTTTGGGGAAATTTATCATCAGAAACTGAAAGTGACGACAGCGACAATTCTGCAACTGAGCAAATTTCTGTGTTTTTTGGTTTGATTACATTATTGAATAAATGCAAAATAATTGTACCGCTTTCAGCACCAAAAATCAGACATAATCATACCGCCAGGGATACTAACCATTGCAGGCCTATAGTACATAACGCCATATCTCCATGCAGAAAACCATTACCGCTTTCAGCAATAAATTCCAGACTCAGTCATACCGCCAGAGAGGTTAATGCATTCTATCATAGGTGTGCGCAGGGGTTGTGCTTGGGTACACCCTAATCACTACGTGCGGTGCCGATTATCCTACTACCCGGGCTTCCCCCTATGTTGCAGTGCTACTGGCTTCCCACCTCTCCTCTCCCCTGGTTACT
>BLSH010515420.1:605993-622422 GCA_018402905.1 Glandirana rugosa
GCGCGGGCCCCCCCGCGTGTAGCGCCGCTAGCCACCACACCCTCCAGTCAGACTGGGGGGCGTTATGGCTAGAGCCATTTCACGAAGGTAGGCTTCGTGAAATGGTACACTAGTCGGCACTCATGGTAAAGTGCTTCGGATGGAAGCACTTTACCGAGATCGGTATTGCGGGGGGTCAGACTGACCTCCCACACCACCGATCGCCGCGATGTGCGCCCCCCCGGGCGCGCGGAGGCTTGTTATCCTGAGGACGTCATATGACGCCCAGTCAGGATAACTAAGCCACTTCCCGGCCGTCATTTTGCATACGGCGGTCGGGAAGTAGTTAAGAGCTATGGGTGGAAGTGACGTTTGACGTCGCTTCCGCCCTTCAATGCTATGGTGCCAAGTGGGCGGCATCTTCTGCTCACTTGGCAGCCAGGCATTGTGACGAGCAGACCTGAACGTCTCCGCTGCTACTGGCGGGTCCGGTAAGTGGCGGAGATGGCAGAAAAGTGGCGATTCCACCGCAGAGACCACTTTTATCTGAAAGTGGGCTGCCTGCTGTTTAAAAAAATACCAGGGATATGGTAGCTATCTGCTACCATATGTAAAGCGCTGTGTAAATCGACTGCGCTATATAAGTACCTGAAATAAATAACAACGGTATTCAACGGCAAAGTATAATGATGGCGGGCGGTCCGGAAGTGGTTAATTTTAATCTTCATGCTGATAGCATTAGTAAATAGATAGGAAAGTATATCATATTTACTTGTTTTAAACTTTTTTTTTTTACATTTCTTCAGTTCCTGGTTTCTTGCCTAGGCGAATGACAACCCAAGAGTCATCAGGAGGGGAGGGGAGGAGGGGTTTTCTCAGCTAAGCACACTCTTCTGCATGCATGCTTGAGCTAAGGGCAGATGGATTCCTGGAAGTAAATGCTACACAAATAATTTTCCCTTACTTAAGATGGCCACAGCCAGAAATGCTAGAGGGTTTTTTTTTTTAAGTGATTCTTCAACAGAGTAAAGCATACAGACATGGATAGATGGAGGAGTTTGCTTTGAATATTACAAAATAATTAAATTGTGTTTTTGCTTTGAGGTGCTCAGAAGCAGTAAAGATCAGCTTTGAAGCGGAGTTCCACCCTGTATCTGTCTCCACCCCCCCCCCCCTCCTCCGGTGCCACATTTGGCAACTTTTGGGGGGGAGCAGGTACCTGTTTTTGAGAGTTACCCCGTCCCCACTTCTGTCGGACTTTGCCGCAGCGAGGTACGTTAGAAGTTCGGCCCCCTCCTCCTCCCTCTTCCTGCCGGGCCAGTAAGAGAGCGCAGTGTGCTTTGCGCATGCGCAGTAGGGACCCAGCCCTGAAACCGCAAGGCTTCACTTACCTTATCGGCAATGGCGGCGTCAGCACCCAACAGCCGACGAAAACATCGCCTGTGGTGCTGACATTGCTGGATCCCAAGACAGGTAAGTGTCCTAATATTAAAAGTCAGCAGCTACAGTTTCTGTAGCTGCTGAATTTTAATTTTTGGAGGGGGGAGGCTGGAACGCCGCTTTAAGTTAATGACGCCAAAAAATACAGGTCACAGATGCAGTGCGTTTGCCTGCACTGGATCATATAGTACATAAGTACCATGCAATCTAGGTTGCAGTGCACTACTTTTGGTGCAGTCCAGTGTGATTCAGCCATTTCAAAATGAATAGGCTCAAATTATACCACACTGCACCGCATTGGCACTCAATGTTCCGTTTTGTCTTGGTAGCAGTACGTTGAGTCACATGGCAGCTTATAACTTTTTTGGGACCCCGGAGGAACTGAGCACTGCTGTAATTTGAGTCTCTGTCTACTTCTTCATAGCCTAAATGTAGCTGCCACTCACTCTCTCAGCTAATCTTCTCAAGCTTTTATTCTACATCAACTTTTCTCATTACTTTAATATGAAGAAACCATTGAAAAAACTTTCCAATCTCAGAGAATCCTTGCTAATATGCACTACCAGTGAACTGCAAGGGGGGTCTTGAAATCTTGCAGTTTACAGACAAGATCTCCCTGGAAGGCACTCCTTCCCAGGAGGCAGCTGTGAGGCACTGGCTATGTCACCAGTGCCTTGGAATAGCCAGGAAGCAGGATTTAAAAAAATGTAAATATCTAAATAATTTTCTTTTTTAAGTAACTAAAAAGGCAATTTGAGAACAGCTTGCAGAGTTGCATGCACCAGGGTTTTTTGGTTTTGAAGGAAAAATAGGTCCACTTTAAAGCCCAACCCCAGGTAAAACAAAAAGGATAGAGTTTGTATAATTCTCAGAATTGGGCTTTAAAGGTAAAATCTGGAAAGTGAGTGAATGGAAGCCTCATCTATATCCTCCTTCATGATAGAGTGTGATGTTTGCTGCATGCGGAGACCTCCCTATCCACTGATACAGGTAAAAGTATGCCCATTATGGCTGTGCTGTATGTTACATTCTCCGAACCATCCCACTGTTTATGCTATGCTGAAATTGATATAATCCAGCCTGTGCCATTCTGTACACCATGCAGTACATTACACGCTCCATTGTGAATGCTGTGCTGCACTTCATATATTACTGCCGATTGCCATTATTGTAATTGTAATACAGATTATAGCTACAGATTACACTACATACAATTATTCAATTCAGAAGTAAATCATACCATCTGGACCGGTTTTGCCCTGGTCAATAAAAGGCCACGCATTGGCTACTATAAACATACAGTATTTACACAGTCTAATAATTCCAGATTCAGTAAAATAAGAAGGGTTCTCTCTAAAAGATGTGAAGATGTGAAGGTAGCAGAGAGGGGTTCTTTTGTCGCCAGATGCTGTAACCTACGAGCTCCAGTGATAAAAATCTATGCCAAGCTGGCAGTAATATGCTATGATCCAGCCTTGCACAGCCCCCGCCTCTTGTCTTCCTCTCGAGTCCTTTGCTGCCCTCTACTACTGCCAGTATGATGCCAGTCAGTGCATATCACACATCCAGCGGCATACAGGTAGACCTTCACGTTTACAGATTCAATAAACCTCTCCTGCCAATTCCTGATGTGAAATTTAGATAGAATGTACGGCTATCCTTTAACTGGCTGCAGCATCTGAAGATTACAGTGACAAATAGCACATAATGTAATTGTTTCCTGCAGGGGGACGCTGCATCACAGACCGTTAGTTCAAGTTTTCCCACCAAGAAATAAATGACACCTCTGATAATTGCCATTTATTTGAAAAATTTCCCTTTTCCTTGCCCTCTATTTTTTATTGTTTTTTTTTGACTATCTGGTTTCCTATTTTAAAATGGGTTTTTAATATTTTACAGGCTCCTCTAAAGTTTTAGTTAAAGTGGTGTAAAATGATAATGTAGGCTGTATAAAATGTTATAGTGTCTTTTAATCTGTAATGACTCTCCCAGTTCAGTAATTAAACTGCACGCCATGATGGCTCCAGTTATTGCAAGGTCTTTTGCAACATTGATGCTTAAAAATGCTTATATTATTGGGCTTGTTATTGTGTTGAAAGATAAAAAAGCAGCATTAGACATAGTCGGCCATATAAATTTTAGTGTGAAATAAATCTCTATATCTGTATTACTCCAGAGCAACCAATTCGATTAAATTGTTCCCAGTTTAGGCTTAAATTTGACCGGTTATTAATAGACTGAATGTTTTATGTTTAGATATTTTTAAAATTAAGCCCAATGTAAATGAAAAAATGCTTCCTTCAAGAGGAACTGAACTCTGAAAGCTATTCCCAAAAAGGACTTTTCCCTATTACTAACTTACCATGCCTTGTTTTGCACTGTGTCTGCATGTAGAATCAGCAATATTGGTAGAGGCAGGGCTTTGCTTCCTCATTTCACCTCCATCAAGGAGAACAGTGAGCAGAATAGTAGTGATATCGCCAAATTTCACCCCAAATCCCCTGAGACTAGAATAGAAGGAAGACCACTGCTCTTTTTTTAGAGGGAATTCAAGACAAAAGGCACATTTTGAGGGTACGGCGTAGGCACAATTAAAATTGTCTCTATGCAGTACCATGTTAGGCCCTATAACATAGCAATTCTGTAGAGTCTGCAATCTTGGTAGAGGCAGGGCTTTGCTTCCTCATGGCAGAGCCTACAGCAAGGAGAAAGGTGAGCAGAATAGCAGTGATATCACCAAATCTCACTCCAAATCCTCTGAGACTACCAGTCAGAGGCAGTAGTGCCTTAAATCTCACTCTGCAGTTATACATTTATGAGGCTGTAGGTACAGGGGTGCCCAGGCACACTTACAAAGAAGGAAGAGCACTTCTGTTTTTCAGAGAGAGTTCAAGTCAAGGGGTACAATTTCAGGGTACTGCTAAGGTACAGTAAAAATTGTGCCTATGCAGTACAATGTTATGTTAGGGCCTATAACATAGCAATTCTGCCCCTATGTGATTCAGTTTACAAGAAAATAGGTTTGCTTTTAATAATCTGTATGCACCCAAAAAGTATTTCTCAGTTTTTGGCAGCTGCTGTGGGCTGTAGCTATCTAACAGGGTTTTTTCTATATCTCTTGGGGGGGTGTCTTGGTTTGCACGCTTGATGTGGTCATTATGAGGGGAACCCACTCTCCCTGTTGGATTTTGTGGGTTTTTTTACATTATGGAGAATGTAACAGTAGGAAATGAAACCCACACAGGTGGGCAGGAACATCCAAAACTTCCAGGTGGACAGGGACAGTTGGGAGATGTGGATTTTCACAGGCCAACGCACATTTTAGTGCTTGGAATGTTAGACCTGTTCCTGGGTATATCTGACCCGCTGATTCCAAAAATAGCACCAAATTTTCCCTATGAGCTCTAGTTTTTGAGATACAGCATAAATACCATATACCACTCTTCACTCTGGTTGCCCTCCGAAAATTAGGATATAACTATAGCAAAATACATTGAGATGATTTAGTCAGCACAGTTGTGAAGTAGCCAAAACCTCTACAGTGCTCAATCTACACAAATGGAATGATATGAGTGGCTGGGGTTTTACTTTACACTCTATTCCAAAATAAAAGGTTATTTTGTACATCCATAACACACTTACATTATTCCCACATGGAATACACTGTAGACCGGCCTTTCTCCACCAGGGATCCTTCACAGGTTGCCATGAGTTCTTTGGTCAATCAACAATTTCTGCCTTTTAGATAAGTAATCACTGACACCAACGATCTTGTTAACAACCTGTAAGGGCGCATTCTTCCAAGTGACCAATATTGTAAGGGATCAATCTTCTACTGACCAGTACCGTAATTGGCATTCTCGCTTTGACCTCCAATATACAAAGCATTCTTCCCAATGACGACCAGTTTAATGGGCCCTTCTCCCACTGACTACCAGTTTAAGGGGGCCCTTATCTTATTTACCACCGGTGTAATGGGTCACTTCACTGACCTTCAAGGTAAGACGGC
Organism: Glandirana rugosa; assembly: GCA_018402905.1. Lineage (NCBI taxonomy): Eukaryota > Metazoa > Chordata > Amphibia > Anura > Ranidae > Glandirana > Glandirana rugosa. The sequence continues at coordinate 611,422 of BLSH010515420.1, forward strand.
ACTTTCCACTGACAACCATGGTGAGGGAACACTGCCATTTTCATTGGGTTTCTTTTCTTGCCATTATTATTTTGTTTCATTTCATTATCATTATTATTATTGAAACCATGTTATTATATAGAGCAGTCCCGAGTGCACAAAACACTTCTTTCTTTCTTTATTCCTTTATCTACAACTTACTATTCACACTAACGTGTCATGAGGTGTAGACATAACAATTATTACCAGGAGTTCCCTGAGACCTGAAGGTTATTTCAAGGGTTTCTCCATGGTAAAAAGTTTGAGAAAGGCTGTTGTAGACATACAGTAAGGTACTGGGTATAAATTGCAATAACCGGCTTTTTCACATAGTTTGATCTTAGCAAACATTATGAAATTAGCAAACATGAACAGAAAGTTTCTCAACATAATCCTCTTCTAGGGTCATGAATAAAGCATTGTTTGTGACTGTGGCAGGAGGCACTTATCGCTTGCCCTTGTAGAAAATAACTGGTCAGCATAACTTTACATATATTTCCTTTTCATGACATTTGAACATTTTCTGTACATACAGTAGAAATTACATTTTATAAATAAAAATAAATGACCCACATATAATCTGTAGCTGTTGTATTAAAATAGAGCAAGCATGTCAAACTCACATTAAACAGTGGACTGTACTAAGAGGGAAGATCTTCTAGAGGCATGTTATGTGTAATGGGGGGGTCACGCCTACTAAGATAATAGCACTTAGGTATTTAAAGTATGTTTAATCTCAATAGAAAAAAAGTAATATAGTGTGATTACAAGTTATTAGATGTGGTGGCTGCATTAGTTTTATTTTTCAGGCTAAGAAATTCAAATGTCCTTGTTGCTTCTTGTACTAAAATGTGTGCACCCCTCAGGTTATGGAAATGATGAGAGGGGAAGTAGTTCAGGTCAGATAGGTGGTCTAGGGTCACAAATCCTCTACTGCATAGATGCAGTGCAGTGAATGAGTGTTGTCATTCTAGGACAGAAGGTGTGTGTTTTAGCAGAATAAACAGGCAAAATTAAAGCAAAAAAAGCCTAAAGAAAGAAAACTAATACAACTGCCTCATCTAAGGACTGGCAAATGGCAATACATTACATTTTTGTTCTTGGGTTTAAATGCGCTTTTAAAACTGAACTTGAACCTTAGTGTGCTTTGTGTATTTCTTTCAGATCTGCTGAAAACGGACAAGCGATCCGTTTTCATCCAATCTCCCCATAGAGGAGAGCAGGACTCTGAGAGGTCCATCTCAGCACAGTAAGTGGAGATCCGCCCTGTGTGACCAAAGGGGATAAATATCCTATTAAGGAAAATAGTTAAAGTGGTAGTAAACCCATCCATTTAACAGTTTAAAAAACAGTTCCATTTCCGGCACGTGCCGGAAATGTAACACTCCCATTGGTTGTGCTCTAAACCAAACTGCCAAACCATCCAATGGCTGGTGTCATAGCTGATCACATGTGCAGCATCATGGCATTTGTAGATTAAACAGAGGCCAAGATGGCAGCTTCCTTGGCTGAAAAGGATAGGAGGGTTTACTACCACTTTTAAGTGGGAATTTTTGTGCATGGAGTTCAGCTTCCAGAATATACAACCTGTAAAGGTAATTTGGAAAGCTATTTTTAATCTCTTTAAAGTGATTGTAATGTCTTGTTTTTTTTCTATAAGAATAACAAACATGTTATATTTACCTGCTCTGTGCAGTTGGTTTTGCACAAAGCAGCCCGGATCCTTCTCTTCTCAGGTTCCTCTTCTGTTCTCCTGGCCCCTCCCTCCTGTTGAGTGCCCCCACAGCAAGCGGCTTGCTATGGGGGCACCCAAGCGCAGCCGCAGGTCCCTGTGTTATTCAGACACAGAGCCGCTTTTCGGCCCCTCTCTCTCCTGATTGGCTAACTGACTTTGACAGCAGTGGCAGCCAATGGCATCGCTGCTGTATCTCAGTTAATCAGGAGGGAGAGCCCTGGATGGCCGAGGCACTGGTGTACATCGCTGGACAGAGTTGGAGTTCGGGTAAGTATTAGGGGGGCCGATGCACATAGAAGGTTTTTTATCTTAATGCATAGGATGCATTAAGATAAAGTCTTCTGCCTTTACAACTTCTTTAAATCTGTAGCTTTTGGTAAAAGAATACCTGATGATCCTGCCAGAAAGGCCCTTGTTCAGACACTTTCTGTTGTAGGATGACAACTCTCTTCAAGCTGGGTTCCTGCATTGTCACCCTGTAACATGTGCCCCAATCGGAGACTACAAGTGTTCATGCTGAAACATTTTGCACAGTTATGGTCTACTGTAGTCACCACCAGGAATATGATGGAAAGCATCGATGTGCAGCCGACACTGGAGTGAGCTCATGAAGACAGGAAGTGATTGAAACAGGCTGTAAGGAATCAGTAGATGGAAACATGGGTTAAAAAAAGGGTTAAAAGAGTGTCTCAGGAAACATTTTGTGATATTTAGCAAACTAAAATGCTGTCTGGTTAGAGTTTACATCAACTTTAACATTATAGTAACAGTAGCAACTTAATGGACTACTATATTTTTAGTACAGTTGTCCTTTAATTGATTTCCACTTACACAGGCTACATTTGCATGGAAAATTAGGATCCCTGGAGGCAAAATTTTGCAATTCTTGCTAGCAGAGAAATGTCAGCCCTGTGCACACAGTGCCAACAGCCATTGCTGCAGCCAGATTTGTAACCTGTATAAATCAATGGTTAGGGCCACTGCCATTCATCTGAGCATTTGCATGCAAATAGAACCTTTGACTGGGGCTGAATGCAAACAGTCTAGGGTTGATTTGCTAAAGGCAAATAGACTGTGCACTTTGCAAAGTGCAGTTGCACTCTGCAAGTGCAGTTGCTCCAGAGCTTAGTAAATGAGCAGAAGCTCTGTTGACTTCCATCATCCAATCATGTGCAAGCAAAAATTCAGTTTTTTTTTTTTCATTTTCCTTGCATGTGATTGGGTACTCATTATAATGTGAAGCTTTTCCTCATTTACTAAGCTCTGGAGCAACTGCACTTGCAGAGTACAAATGCACTTTTGAAAGTGCACAGTCTATTTGCCTTCAGTAAATCAGCCCCTTTGCGTCCAGGGACAGCTGTTCTGGCCACACAGAAACTGGCTGCAGCTGTTCAGTCAGTTTGCATGTGATCTCAGGGTCCTGTTGCATCCCGAGACAGAATTTAGTCGCATCTTTAAGTGATACTAAAATCTAAATGTTTTCATTTAAAAAGAACAAACATGTTATACTTACCTGCCCTGTGCAGTGGTTTTGTACAGAGTAACCCAGATCCTCTTTTTCTCGGCCCCTCTTCGATGCTCCTTGCCCCTCCCTCCTGCCGAGTAAGCAGCTTGCTATGGGGGCACCAGAGTCGCCGCTCTGTGTGTCTATTCAGACACAGAATCGTGGTTTGGCCCCACCCCCTCTCTCTCCTCATTGGCTCACTGACTTTGATTGAAAGCAATGGTGCCACGCTGCTGTCCCAGCCAATGAGGAGGGAGAGTCCCAGGCAGCCGAGTCCAGGCCTGTACTGGCCATCGGGACTACCGGGAGTTTCCCGGTGGGCCGATGGCTCAGTGGGCCGGGTTTCAGAGAGGACTATTTTTTTTTCGGTGCTCAGGCAGATAAAGGCTGCTGCCGTGATCCAGCTGCCCCGTGTAATGTCCAGGCCAGCAGTCTTTCTGCGAGTGTTTTTTACTGTGCTGACTGAGGAGGGAGGAGTTTGAAGCTGTAGCCGAGTGGTGGGAGGTGACAGTGGGGAGAGGTGGCCAGGGGTAGACTGGACCGGGCCGGGGAGCTTGCCTCCTGGGCTGCTCTGGAGCACTGTCGCTCCCAGGAACAACACTTGCAGCCAGTGGAGTGGATCACTGTATGTGCCTAAGCTGTCCCACCATGGCTTCCCGTGATCAGGGCCGCAGTGACAGCTACAATGTACAGTGTCTTTACTCATGTCTCCCAATGAATGCAGCGCTGCTTCAAAGTTCTCCCTTGCCTGTCTCCCCTCAGCATTCTGTTTGTCATAGGGCTGGCTGCAGACAGGACATGGAGGCGGGGCTCCATGTTGCCGATGCTCTGACTGGCCGCATAAGTGACATGGAGGCGGAGCCTCCATCTTACCATTGTCCTGACTGGCTGCAAGAGGGTCATGGAGGCGGAGGCAGAAGCTCCATGTTACCGGCTTCTGTGTTGATTACAGTGCAAGGAATAGCAGTGCATGCACCCATGCAGCATAGTAAGTTGCTTTTTGTGTGTGTGAGTGTCAGGGCCTCAGAAAAGTGTGTTAAGGTGGCTGGGAGGGACCAGGTGGGGGAAATTGAGAGCAGAATTAATTTTTGTGAGGATAGGTGGGGCTGATGCAGTTGTTCTGTGAATGTCACTGTCCAGTGACCTCTGCAGTAAATTGTGACTCTCACAAGTGGTTGGGGGAAAGGGGGGAGGCATAAAACTTTGCCTTTGAATTACACTTTTAACCCCCCCTGCCTCCAACCACTGCCTCAGAGGCAGCATCCCAGGGTGTGCACTTGCTGCCGCCGCAATGTTATGCTTTCATGGCCATGGTACAAATGATAGCCCCTGCTGCTTTCAGCAGGTTTAGCGCCTGACAAATATGAACCGTTCAAGTGCATACTGCCCCACTACCATAGGGATCAAGGAAATAAAGCAAATAGTGTGGAGGTGGAGCAATGCCCTTCAAAGAGAGACCCAAACATAGATTGCTCTTCAGACACCAGCACTAGTATGACTGAGCCCTTTAAGACAGATAGCAGTGCTTATCAACCCCTTAGGCTCTTTCACACTAGCAGTGCTCTCTGAAGAGTGATCTGTTTTTGGATCTCTCTTCAGAGAGCATTTGACAGACTGTTAAGAGGAACTGTATCGCCCTCTCATTGCCTAATTGAACCACACACTAGTGCAGTTGCAGAGTGGACCTATTCACCTGAAAGAAAACCAAACCTTTGTGGCTGCAAAATGTATACTCACCCAGCCACTGCCTCTGCAGGAGGAATGGTTGGAGATGGTAAAATTGCAGCTCAGCTACAGGGTTTTACTGCCCCTCAATTACCATTATACTCTCCACACACTCCTCTCCTATACATACTGCACTAGTGAGGCTGCATTGATGGACACTGATGAGGTTGCATTGGATGGGCACTGGTGAGCTGCATTGATGGGCGCTGATGAGGTTGCAATGGATGTGCGCTGGTGAGGCTGCATTGTTGAGCACTGATGAGGTTGCATTGGATGGGCACTGGTGAGCTTCATTGATGGGCACTGATGAGGTTTCACTGGATGGGCACTGGTGAGGCTGCTTTGGATGGGCACTGGTGAGCTGCATTTATGGGCACTGGTGAGGTTGCATTGGATGGGCACTGGTGAGGCTGCATTGATGGGCACCGATGAGGCTGCATTGGATGGGCACTGGTGAGCTGCATTGATGGGCACTGGTGAGGTTACATTTGATGGACAATGGTGAGGCTGCATTGATGGGCACTGGTGAGGTTGCATTGGATGGCCACTGATGAGCTGCATTGATGGGCACTGGTGAGGTTGCATTGAAAAAACAGGTGGGTGTGGATGGTGAGCAGATTCAGTGGTTCAATGGGCCACTTGACTGGACTTGCCCCCCAGGCCTAAGGCTGCCAGCCCTCCCCTGGTGGTTGCAGTCCACAGGCAGGCGGCACAACGTATGTATGCCACTTGCACTTCTTTGAAGGTATAGAGAGACATACAGCACAGACTGTTCTGCTGTGATCATCAACGTGATAATGATAACAGCGCAATGAGATGCTTCCCCTTAGGTGCATGTTTATCCACCCCACCCCCGAACAACTCCCCTTATGCTGCAAAGGTGTTGGCACTGCCACCATAGTACATATTATGGATAATGATGGTGTCGGGGGGTTTTACCCACAATCTCCTCAACTGCAGCCACCAGGAGTGTGTGTAAAACCCCCGACACCATCACCATCCATAATATGTACTATGGTGGCAATGCCAACACATTTGCAGCATAAGGGGAGTGGTTGGGGGGGTGATAAAAAGGCTCATTTTTAATGCACACCAAACACAAGTACCAACAAGACCTAAAAGGAAGCACCTCAATGAGTGTGTCATAAATCTGGCATGTCGACTGTCAGATTAAAACAACCTGGTGGCTGTGCAGCTGCTTGATATATATTGCATATAGTTTATATACTGTTTTTGCTCGTTTTTGCAAAATTAAAGTGGGCCGGTCTGGATAAAGGCCAGGGCCAAACTTTTGTCCCAGTCCAGCCCTGGCCGAGTCTCTCGTGCAACATCGTTGGATCGAGATGGGCTCAGGTAAGTATTAAGCGGGCTGAAGGGGGCTGCTGCACACAGAAGGCATTAAGATAAAACAACTTTCTGACTTTACAACCACTTTAATGCTGCAATCCAGCCTCCTCCTTCAAACCCCCCATGTAAATGTAGCTTTAATGTGCTGTTATTTTTAATATATGTCTACCTAAAGCTGAATGCAGTACATGCCCATGATAAACAATGGTATTTGTAATACCCATGATCTCCAGTGCAGTTAGTCTTCAGCTTGGTGAAAGGCCCATTCCTAACCTGCTGATTGGACAATGAAGAGGCAGCAGGACTCCACATAAAGGCCTGTTCACAATATTACATTGAGAACAGTGTGCAGAGCAATACAGTAGAATTAGTTCAAGGTGATGCCCTTTTCTCCCACAGACTAAACCTGTTGTGCAGTATATTACAGGAAGCTAATATAAAGGCAGTATTTAGAGGCTTATAGAAGCTTTATTTAAAACTCCTCTTTTTTGATAAATACATAACAGGATTTAGTGGCACATTTTGACATCTGCCTGGAGTTTAGCTTTAAGCCTTAATTTAAGTACATGACCCTTGTAAACAGCGGAAAGATCAGTAGCAGAATGCACATTGTTTAGAAAGCTACTGAATTATTTTCACTTCCTTGATGGCCACTTATAAATCTGCCACTTGACTTAGATATCTGACCAGCCCTTCTAAGCTATCTTCCTGCTATGTTACAGTCAGATGAAAGCAAGTATGGTCGCCCTCTTTGAACGGCCCTCTTTGTTTGTCCGCATTTGATTGCGATCCAGAGCAACATTTGTCACATTAATGGGAATGCATAATTTCACGGTGAGATGATCCGCTCGTTTGAACAGTCATTCGCTGTAATTAGCGGGCGCAGTCGCCCAGGACCATCCCGTGACTGCTAATTCTTTCTCTTGTAAATCCCTCACTTGGGAAAATTGTCATAACAGTGATATAAAAATAAATGCACAAATAAATCATTATGTCTACATCCCTTTATCTGCAGGACATTTACATTAGACCTTTCAAGGAACAGGACTGGGGCGGGGACACCTGCTGCTTAAAAACACACAGGCATTGAAATGACAAAATGCACAATATTAAATATTTATTATTTTGGTTGTATAAATTATATCTAAACCTCCATCACTAAAATCTCATATAAAGTTTAACATATTAATTAATGTAATTTCAAAAAAATATTTAATATCTTTGAGCATGAGCATGTCAAGCAGACAACTATCATTTTCAATACAAAACAAAAGGTGTAGCGCTAAATTAAATCAAATCAAATGTGTGATGGATCAAAAAAGTGCACAAGACATTAATAAAATCCTTCATAAACATTCATAACAGGTGAAAAATTAACTAGTAGTGTTCATAATTATAAACAAAGTGCAGAATTAGAGGTTTGCTTCCAATATAAATCTTCCAACAATGTGAGGGGGACGTGCAACCAGGGGCACAAATTGTTTGAATCAACACTAGGTTCTTCCCAGTACAGCTGAAACCATCAAAATGGAAAAGGTGGACTCTTACCAGAATCGTTGGACCTTCTCAGTCATACGACTGGAGGGTCGGCCAGGCTTGTGTGGGTTACCCCCCACAGGGGTCGACTGTACCTCCAGTGCAGTGGTTCCAAATGGGCATCCCTCCCTTTTAAGGGCCCTATTAATAGGGCAGTAAATCCAAACTCCCCCGTCCGTTACCTCCGGTTACCTCCTCTGGTATCCAAAGAGGCTTGGAGAGCACGCCAGCCCCACAAGGGCGGAAGTCCTGATGGCCACTTCCGGTATTTTATTGCTTGCTAATTTAGGATGAATTATTGGAATGTCTATATATACTGCGGTGGGGGCGCGCGGTCCCCACACCCCAGATGATGTCTTTTTCAGACGAAACGTGTCGGGGTGAGGACCGTGCGCCCATCGCAGTAGTTTTCACGAGTTATTTTATCCTGTTTTACCGGCATTACTTTTTATCTGTTTTATCCACAATGAAAGTGGTGAATTTATTGCACCAAGTGGAGCGTCCTCTTTTCCTTTTTCCCACATATCCATTCTGGGAGCTTTGACGTCCAAGCACACCGGAGGTAACGGACGGGGGAGTTTGGATTTACTGCCCTATTAATCCCTCAAAAGGGAGCGACGCCCACTTGGAACCACTGTACCGGAGGTACAGTCGATCCCTGTGGGGGGTAACCCACACAAGCCTGGCCGACCCTCCAGTCGTATGACTGAGAAGGTCCAACGATTCTGGTAAGAGTCCACCTTTTCCATTTTGATGGTTTCAGCTGTACTGGGAAGAACCTAGTATTGATTTATACCATTTATGCCCCTGGTTGCACATTCCCTTCACATTGTTGGGAGATTTATATTGGAAGCAAACCTCTAATCCTGGACTTTGTTTATAATTATGGACACTAGTTAATTTTTCACCTGTTATGAATGTTTATGAAGGATTTTATTAATGTCTTGTGCACTTTTTTGATCCATCACACTTTTGATTTGATTTAATTTAGCGCTACACCTTTTGTTTTGTATTTCACCTGGCATTATGGTTTAATGAGGTGTATGCTGCTCGTCTCCCATTTTCAGAATGTAGTTCGCAATGGCATCCTTCGCATATGCTAAATGGACAAGAGTTTGTAGATACCTGTGCATCATATCTATTACATTGACAAACATAGCAGTTCAGGTGTTTCCATTGAAGAATACTATTAATGCAAAAGACATTTTAGAAAATTGTACTTCCAACCTTGTGGCAACAGTTTGCGGAAGGCCATTTTCTGTTCCAGTATGACTGAAAATAAAGCCAGCTCCATATAGACATGGTTTGATGGGTTTGGTGTGGAGGAACTCAAGTGGTCTGCACAGAGCCTTGATCTCAAGCCACTTTGGGATGAATTCTAATGACAATTTTGAGCCAGGTTTTCCCATTCTACGCTGGCCTTACAAATGTTTTTTTTTTCTGGCTGAACAGTAACAAAGTCCCACAGAGATGCTCCAAACTCTTGTGGAAAGCCTTCCTAAACAGTGGAAGCTGTTTTAGTAATGGCGGCAGCTCTATATCAATGTATATGGTCTTGGAATGAGATGGCCATACTCAACAAGCTCAAACACTTTAGGTGTGATGGTCTGCTGTATGTTTTGACTACTAGGAGGGTAGTCTTGATGAGTTACTCTTTTGGTGTTTCTATGATGTTGTGTAGTTGTGTAGTGCTGGTGCTCCTTTGGAACAATGAAAGCTGCCTTGAGGCTTTCCATATGCTGTCATTCTGTTCTCTACAACTGTACTTCTTGCTCTTTCCTTAAACTTTGTGCTGTGATTTATGTCAGCATTTTACATTCTAAATACTCAGCATGAAGGCAAAATGTTCTGTGTTTTGTAGTTATGATAACTATGAAGTGTGATTGCAAGAACAGGCAGACTGTGTACTTAGCGTACGTCTCAGAGAGAAGATCCAGCTGCTTGCAGATTCATCTTCTTTCAGAGCTGATGATTTCAGAGACTGTAGTATTAAAGGAGAATTCAAGCTGAAACTTTCATTTTTTTAGCAAGAGGAAAAGTGCCACATCTCCTGCAATAGTGACTTATAATTACTGTATGTTGCTAAAGGGTCAGTCCATCCATAAGTGGTATTTCAATTAAAGTTTGGTGATGGTCTGAGTTACATGTCGGCTTCTCATAGCTTTGTAAAGTGGTACATTTTTACTGTGATACGGCAAATCTAAGTAAAATTAGTTTAGTTGCTTAAAGTGACCACGTGCCTAGGCTATGGACTTTCAAATATCAGTAAACAAGCTTTAAAAAGGAACTGATCTGTAATATGTTTTAGACACATTAAAATGTTTAGCAAAAGTCAGCAATATTCTTTCTTCTCAAGCGCTACAAGTATGGTCTGCTTATTAAAGTGTTACTAAACCCAGGACCCAGCATTCACTATATCTGGCCCCTAACAGTACACAGAACATGGAAATGCAATTATTTTAGTAAAGATAAAAGGCTAAATACCTTTTCTCATCAGCAGTATGTAGCAGTCTTGTGACTTCTATCAGTGCCTGGTAAAGCTTGTGGGTGGAGTTTTCATCCTCCTCTGACTGTCCTTTGAGGCAGCAGGACCCCTGACCCTCCGTCTGGATAGTGCTGATTGGCCCTGTGTTAATCACATTCACTCTCCCAAGAAAAGAAAAAAAAACTCTCTAGCAATACACACCAAACTGAGCATGTGCAGCTTGCCACCATGGCTCTGTTCTATCAGGAGATGGTGTGGGGACTGTGGAAGAAGGGGAGGATCAGAGAAGAACAGATCAAAAAGCCTTTTTACACAATGCGGAGGATTAAAACCTTAGGTTCCACAGTGAATAAAAAAAGCATCCTTTACCGCATATACAGACTGATTTTACTGTTGTGGGTTTAGTAACACTTTAGACTGAACTCTGTACAGTACTGGGAAAAAGTTACTCTTGTAGTGGGTCCCTCAGGGTACTGCAAGGGTTAGTTACTTGTTTTGTCTGGGGGAAAGGAATAAGGTTAAAGGGATTGTAAAGTCTCAAGGTTTTTCACCTCTATGCATTAAGGTGAAAAACCTCCTGTGCTGCAGCTGCCCCCAGAGCCCCCCCCCCCCTCCTTTTTTTCTTACCTGAGCCCATCCCTTCCAGCGATG
>BLSH010515420.1:647152-671899 GCA_018402905.1 Glandirana rugosa
CGGGTCGTACTTTTACGTCATATAGATGTAAAAATACGTTACGTGGAGTGACCTCCCGTATAGTACTTTATAGTAAAACCCTGTAAACTTTTTTTAAAAATTTTTTTCCATTTGTTCACGATTCGCAACATTGTTGTGTAACGTAGCCGGTAAATGTGTCGTATTTCGTACGGGGGGGGGTCGTATCCAAACGCGTGTCCCACACGGACCCGTGTGGGATTATTGGAACACACCACGTCTAAGAGGGACAAATTTGGGGACTATAAAGGAGTTTCGGGGGATTGTCCCGAGTAATTGGTGAAGTCGGGGCCTTCCTAAAACAACGTCGCACGACCGCGCAATTGTCAGTTAAAGCGACGCAGCGCCAAATCGCAAAAAGGGCTCCGGTCCTAAAGCTGGAAATCCTTCCGGGGCTGAAGTGGTTAATGAGCCCTGTTAGGGGGCTTTGAGGAAATATCAGGGGTTTAAACAGGGAGAATCTGCACCACACAAGGTTATTAGGGTGTGCCCAGGCACACCCTGTGCGCAAACCTATGCTGGGGGGGGGCATGCTTTATGCTGTGTAAATGGCCGATGCAATGTGTTGTTACAACGCTTAGCACTTGTTTACCTTTTTTTAAAAATTTTTTTCAAATGTCCCAAAATGATATTTCATGATATGCCCTCCAGTGAGGTGCATTGCATAAAAATGTAGATATACTGCATTTTCATGCTGGGCACTGCAAGGCAGCTGTATGGTATAAACAGGACACATAGAAAGCTATTGCTTTATATGTACTCTTCCACTGAGCATGCATTGATCGTAGTGTGAACACCCAATCTGCACCGCATCTCAAATATATTCTGCTCAGGCCAAATTCTTATTTTTTAATTTGTTGTTTAAAATATTACTATTCATGAATGGCTACAGTAATCTGATTTATTTATATCATGTTTTTATACATGTATAACATATATCAAGTGGTCTTTATTGCTGTTGCTTATGTACCTTTGCTTCAGGCCTGCTGTCTAATGATCTCTCCCCTGCAGCCATTTTCATCTTTAATTACTGCAGCGCCAAATAAAATAACTGATTAATGAGGCATCCTTCAACCCGGAGGAGTATTATTTTTAGAAAATTAGCTTTGTACATCCTTTTAAATTGGATGTATCATTAAAAATAGATTAGAATCCTATTTACCTTTAAACTTCACTGGCTGGAGTGTGTATTGCGGTGTGTATTTCAGTTTAATATATAGAAGGATTGTAGAGGGTGAGACAAAATACATTGATATCGATTCTGCTCTGGTTGCATGAGGTTGGTTCGGCACTTTGGTATGTTTTTTGATGTCGTTATATACCCTCCTTGATTTGTAGTATCGCAAGAGCCATAACATTTGCTAGTTTATTTAGAAATAAATGCTATCCAAAAAATTCAAGAGGTTAGAGCAGGGTTTCTCAACCACGGTTCAGTGGAACCCTAAGGCTCCTCCAGAGGTTGCTAGGGGTTCCTTGAGTAATGGTCAATTTCTACCTCTCAGCTAAAAAGATCAATGGTATCATTGGGAATTTATCTATCTGTAAGGGGGTAATGCTTCCCAATGACCATCACACGAATGTATCATGAGTTGTAGATTTTTAAATTCTTAGCAGGGGTTCCCCGAGACCGGAGAATTATTTCAAGTGTTCCGCTGTGTTGAAAAGGTTGAGAAAGGCTGGGTTAGGGCTGAAATTTATGCTTAGTTTACCATGGGATTCTTTCACATTCTCAGTAATGCTTACCACCCTCTGAAAAGGACAGTATAGCAGTGGCTGAGAGGTGTTCAGGAGCCTCTAGTGCACATATGTCAAACACAAGGCCCGCGGGCCGAATGCGGCCCTCCAGGCCTTGTCATGTGGTCCTCGCATCCAGTTTTGCAGCTGGAATGTGGCAGAACTTCATTCTGCCGCCTCCAAATTTCACCCTTCGCTTGCTCTCCCTGCAAGGTGAGGCAAAGCCTCCAAAAGAGGGAGGTACTAGAGCCAGGCAAGGGAGGAGAGAGATGCAAAGAAGTTTCGGGGAGGGGGTTGGTGTTTCACACTGTCCATAGCGCACCCCTGAACTTTGTATGTAACGCACTCCTAAACTCTGCACTCTGTACATAGCATAGACCTGGGTTCTGCACTCTGCACTTAACGTACTCTTGAACCCAGCACTTTTTACGTATCGCACCCCAGATACAACCGGCCCTTTTAGGGCAACCATACTGCTAATACGGCCCTCAATGAAATGGAGTTTGACACCCCTGCTCTAGTGACACCTCCTAATGTCTGTGGTTTTTTTTTTTTCGTTTTAATCGTTTAACATTGAGGGATCGCTTTGCAGCTTTAAGCCAAGAATTTGTCTCATGGTCGTGAAGCAACACCACTAATCTCAGGGGGCGCCTATCAAACTCAAACAAACAAATCAAACAAATGTGTACAGTCCTGTCAGGCTACCATGTTAGATTTCGGGTGGGGGGGCTGTAAAACTGCAGCTCAGTCACCTGTTTTTATTCCCCCCTGGCCCTTAAAGTGTACCTGTGCATGGCAAATTAGCAAGTCCAGTATAAAGTGCACCTGTGCCCAGACTATGGACATTGTGGATTGTATGGATTGTATATGGATAAATGATATGGATTGTAAATAAAAATTGAAAAAAATAAAACAAACAGGTTTATACTTACCTGATCAATGCAACCTCATCTTCTCGGGTCCCCTGCCAGCTCTTGTGGCTCCTCCTCCCTGGTGAGTGTCCCCATAGGGGCACTCATTTGGGCTTGCTCCCGAGCCTCGCTGTCTGCCTCTATAGACACAGACAGCGGAGCTCGGCCCGACCTCCAGCTCCCTTGTCACTGGCTTTGATTGACAGCAACGGGAGCCAATGGCTCCTGCTGCCTCAGCAAAGCCTGTGAGACCCAGAAGTGAGGGGTGAGAACTGCTGCAGACAGGCACAATGCTGGGTTAAATGAGGGCTCAGGTAAATGTAAGGGGAAGAGGGGTGAGGGGGGATATTACTACCTAACCTTTTTTACCATAATGCCTTAAAGTGGATCTAAACCCGAAACATTTTTTACTGACACCTCTACCTTGTACAGGAGAGGATACCATGTCATCTGTGCTCAGTTTTGCCACAAAGTTAATCCAGCTCTGAGCAATGCTCTTTATTTTTATTTTTTTCAGTAAGAGAAAGACCGACTAAGGGAGAAAAAGTCGTTTTATCCTGTCCTGTGTGAGTGAAAGATCATTTTCTCCTGCATCTCCTGCACAGAGTATACAGAGCTTCACACCCCCCCCCCCTTCCATCTCCTTCCAGCTCTCAGTATAGAGCTGAGTGGGGAGTCTTGTGACATCACAACTCCACCCACCAAGCTTCAGCAAAGAGAGACACCCACTGATTCCAGTGTTTTGCAAGGCTGCTACTGCTGAAAGGGCTGACATTTGCAAGGTAGGGATACATGAGGGTGGCTTGCATGTACATATACATTAATACTGTGCCATTAGTTTATACTAGGTGAGTGGTGGGTTTACATCCACTTTAATGTAAAAAAATATTTAGGCTTCAGAATCACTTTTGAGTCCTTTCACACAGGCTTTCCGATCAGGTCTGCCCTATGGAGCGGCGGATGTCAGCGGTGACATGTCCGCTGACATTTGCCGATATACGAGCTGATCCTGTCCACAAAATCCAGATGAATGGAAACCTTATTTTCCATCCGTCTGGAGAATCAGATCGGATGAAAATGGACAGGTGGTCCGTTTTCATCCGATCTCCATAGAGAACAGCGGGGCTCTGACAGGTCAATCTCAGCACAGTGAGCGGAGATGGACCTGTCATCCGCCTGCTCAGCGGATTGATCCCTACTGAGCAAAGTGGAGTCCTTACATGGACAAGCCCGTGTGAAAGGACCCTTAAAGCGGTTGTATCCCCTAAAATGACATTTTTACCTACAGGTAAGCCTATAATGAGGCTTACCTGTAGATAAAAAGAATATCTCCTAAACCTGTACAGTTTAGGAGATATTCTCACTGCAAGCGCCGCTGACGTCAGCAAGCACATGCGCAGTGATGTCCCGGCAAAGGCTCAGCGCATATCCCCGGACCCTGCCGGAAAGTTCGCCATAAAGATGGGCTCCCGCGCATGCGTCTGGCATCTCTAGTAAATGGTATAAATGGCTAGTGGTCCAATATCCCTATAAAAACCGTTAATTCTGTTTAGATCTGTTCAAAGATGTTTGCTGTATGGATCTTAATGCTTCATTTTTTTATGGTTGTGTGCAAGCGGCCTTAAATTAAAAGTTCAGCTACGCTTTAATCTACAGGCCTTAGGAGAGGCGTAGGGTTGCCACCTGTCCAGGATTCACCCGGACAGTTTGGGTTTGGAATCATGTTTCCGGGTTTCAGACTGCCTGAAACCCGGACACATTATTCATACTGGACTATGACTTCTCAGCAGGATTGCTGGCTACAGTTGTCTAAGCTGAGAGTGTCTGTTACACGCTCTTTCACACCGCCCAAAGCCAGCACTAACAATCCCAATCTGCACCCCTTCCTCCCGCCCCTACCCCTCTGTGTCTGCCCACACTCCAATCCCCGGCGCTGTGCCTCAGAAAAGGAAAGTGGGGGCCACAAATTTGAAGCCCAGCAGCCTCAGATACAGCTGGATGAGAGGTGCTGACTGCCAAGGGGTGAGTGAGCTCCCCATCCATCCCTGTCTGTGACTGATGTCTCCCCCCTCCCCCTTCTCTCTCCTGCCTTTAAGGGAGTACAGTAAGCTAAATCAGGGTTCTCAGAGCACCCCTTACATCAGAGTTCCCCTTTACACCAAAGGCCACAAAGTTCCCCCTTACATCAGAGTCCTCTCCGTACAAAGTTCTCAGTGTTCTCCCATAAACTAGGGGTCCCAGAGCATCCCTTATGTCAGAGTCCCCAGAGTTCTCCCTTACATCGGAGTCTGCAGAGTCACCTTTACAGTGATAAGGAACTCTGCGAGTTCAGATGTAAAGGGGGACGCTTGTTATTAACTTCATATGATTAGAAATGTTATTTAATAGCAAGATAAGTGTACAGTTTATACTAAAAACAGAAATTGCTATGCGCCGCTAAAGTGTTGGGGTTTGACTTGAAGAAAAGGTGGCAACCCTAGAGAGGCGGGGAGACCAGAGCTCCAGGGCCCAGTGTCTGAGGTCAGCCCTGTGCCTTGATGCATGCTGCTGACTTCAGTAGCAGATTTTCCCAACCAGAGTCCACAATCTGTCTTCTCTGCTTAGATGATACGTTTTATGCCCCTCCCTGCTCCATACAGCAAAAAACAAAACAAAAAAAAAATGTGTTTATAGCTTTGAAAGCCATGGCATTCTAGGCTACTCTGCCAGTGGTAGCTCTCTGGTCAATAGGCCATTACTCTGAGGTCAGTGGGAGGTGAGCTCTTGCTGATGAGTCAAGTGATACTGTAGTATAATAGGTCTGCTGACAAGCCTTTCATGTCCCTAAACCCATGCCCACATTTTGACCATTTACAGAATTTGCTGAAATGCATTGCACATTTGCCATACATTGGTTGGTAGGCAGCGGGTGCCGAAAGGGTTTTCCCCCAGTGACCATCAGGCTCCCAGCACCCAATCTATAGCACTAACCACATCATTAGCTATGTTATAATGAAACAAACTATTAGTTGTTTGCAGAGTTTCAATGTAGATCACTAAAACAAAGGCACCATGTAATACAAGTGCCATCGATCTCGCAGTTGTCATGGTTAAACAGTATGGAATGTAGAAAAAAATGCTTGCACTGTCTATTATTTCAAGAAATCCATAAATAATAGCCAATTAGATCATATAGGAAAGTCATTTCCTATATATTTCTGAGTTCAATGATATGATGCAGGCTGGGGCTGACAGCTTTAGTAAGCTGTTAATGATGTTCAAGGAAGATTGCAGATGTCTACAGGTGAGATCCCTCACAATATGTTAGCCAGAATTGTGGTCTAGGCCCAGGACTATGGCTTCACACTGGGGACCCAAGCAGAATTAAGGACATTTAGGAGTAAGAAACAGAAGGCATGAAACTGGGAATAGCACAGACCTGTTTCCAGATTACCAGCAGCAGGGCATTTTTATGTCATTAGTTTGGCTTTGTACTTTCCCCCAGGCCAACTTCAAGTCGGGTAGAACTCTGCCCCATCCCTCCACTTGAGACCCCCTCTTCTTCCTGTGGTGGGCAGTCCTCAGTGGTGCTGTGTACAGCATCTTGTAATATAATGAAAACAAGTATTTGCATCATTCTCCTGTAATCCCAAGGCAGCTTGATGACCTGTCTTCCTAGGAAGTTGGCTTCACACTTATACTACAAATGCTCCGACATTGGTAGCACATGTGGCAAGACATGTAAAAATCAATGTTTCCCTATGAGAACCGTCTTAACTGGTCTGACACAAGACTTTGATCCTACTTCAGCCCATTGAATATCATAGAAGTCGGATCAAAGACGGATCATCGTCTTAACTGATCCAACTTTGGCATGCAACTTGTGCTCTGAGGATCTTAAAGGGGAACTCCACGCCAAAAAAACCCCCAAAAAAACGGCATAGGGTATTTTTCAGTCAGAATGGAAAATTAGGCTTAATGGGAAAAGCAGCTACTGCTCAGTACTTTTTTTTTCATTTAGGCCAGGGGTGTCCAATCCTTTGACTTTCCTGGGCCACATTGGAAGAAGAGGAATTGTCTTGGGCCACACGTAATACACTAACAATAAGGTTAGCTGATGAGCAGAAAAAGTCAGGCAGATCACATGTTACCAATTACTGATATAGATAATGTTCCTATCTGAGTAACAATTTTCTTTGAATAATCTTCCTTCATCCCCAACTTTTTTTTGGGTTCTGTTTTCTTTTGTGATCTGGAAGCCATGCTAGAATTAAAAAAATAATAAATAAGGGGATTGGATTTCAACTATGTGCTGTGTGGGGAGGTAGAGGGGAGATTGTGGGCAGGGAGCTTTTGGGGGGGGGGCAGGGGGTAACAGGCCTCCCCAGCACCCCCCCCTAGATACAGACATGTGAGATTTAAATGCCTGGAGCTATCTGGAGTCCTTGCATTTGCTGCGGCCAGTGCTATTGCAAACACAGCAGCCCCGACATCCCTCCAGACATGCCTGTGCCTGGCTTCTCAATGTCAGCTGCTATGCTTGCACGGCATCCCCAGCGTCTTTCCATACATGCATGTGCCAGCTTGTCCCTGTCTAGCGCCGTGGCTTCTGTGCCTCCAGACATCCTCAAGGTCGCATGCTGAACTCTTGGGAACCCCTTTTTGCTTATCTGTTTTGTTATACAGGAATGGCATTCCCAGACACTACATCTGCATTCTTTTTACCGTCTCTGACATACTAAATCCTTAAACACTATATTGTTAAAAGTATTAAGACACCTGCCTTTACACACACATGAACTTTTAAACATCCCAGTCTTAGTTCGTAGGGTTCAATATTGAGTTGGCCCACTCTTTGCAGCTTCAACTCTTCTGGGAAGGCTATCCACAAGGTTTAGGAGTGTGTCTATGGGAATGTTTGACCAGAAGTGCATTTGTGAGGTCAGCCACTGATGTTGACGAGAAGGCCTGGCTCTCAGTCTCCACTCTAATTCATCCTAAAGGTGTTCTGTAGGGTTGAGGTCAGGACTCTGTGCAGGCCAGTCAAGTTCCTCCACCCCAAACTCACTCATCCATGTTTTTATGGACCTTGCTTTGTGCACTGGTGCGCAGTCATGTTGGAACAGGAAGGGGCCATCCCCAAACTGTTCCCACAAAGTTGAGAGCATGAAATTGTCCAAACTGTCTTGGTATGCTGACACCTTAAAGCGGTTGTCTACCCATTTTGTTTACTTTTACCTACCAGTAAGCCTATAATAAGGCTTACCTGTAGGTAAAATGAATATCTTCTAAACCTGTAAGGTTTAGAAGATATTCCCTCTCTAAATCGTTACAGCGCATGCGCCGTGTATGTCTCGGCGCATGCGCCGTGTATGTTCCCGCAAATGCCCGGCAGTAGTTACGGACCTTGACGGAAAGACGGGTCCCGCGCACATGCGCGGAGTGACTTCTCGCAGCTCCGGGGCCAGTCACAGCGCTGGAGCTGCGTACCCGGAAGCAAGATCTGAGGGAAGATGTCCGCTCCCTCAGAGGGGACCGAGCAGCCTTCCCAGAAGAGTTGAAGGTGTTATAGCTGCAAAGGGTGGGCCAACTGAATATTGAACCCTATGGACTAAGGGCTAGTTTACACTTGCTTCGGCTTCAATGCTCATTAAAGTCCATACAGCTTCAACAAGTTTTATGATGTGTTTTTGAGGCTTCGGCGGTGCTTCGAACAGGCTGTAGTGAGGCTTCAAAAGGCTTCAACAAGGCTTCAGTGATGCACTTTTAAAGCCTTGTTGAAGCTTGGTAAACGCCCTGTGTGTATGTTGATATCTCACACCTGCACTTTCTCCAAAACAAAGTGAAGCTAAGGCCCCTTTCACACGAGCAGAGCCTGTTTTGATGGGCTCCACTGCTCAGCGGGGATCCATCCGTTTATCCCCGCTGAGCTGGCGGATGACAGGACCGTCTCTGCACTCTGTGCAGAGACTGACCTGTCACAGCTCCATTCTCCTCTATGGAGGATCAGATGAACACGGACTGTCTGTCCGTGTTCATCCGGTCCGCCAGGCGGATGGAAAATAGGGTTTCCATCCGTCTGTATTTGGCAGATCGGAGCGGATTGGATGTCAGTGGACATGTCAGCGCTGACATCCGTCACTCCATAGAGGACAATGGAGCGTCCGTTTGGGTCCACCTGAAAAACTGACAGGCGGACCTGAACAATCCGCTTGCGTGAAAGACCCCTTAAGCTGATCTACAGCCTCTGAAAAGCTGCAGGTGCTGCAAGCAAGCTTCAAACAAGCTTAGTCATAGACTTCTATGGAGGCGTTGGAGAGGCTTTGAAGCCTGGCTAAAGCTACATGGGGTATCATTTTTGACGTGAAGCTGAAGCCCAGCCAAGCCAACGCAAGGTGTAAACAGGACTGTATGCAAACCATTTTATTTAAGTGGCATGAGCTTTGACTGGCGTTAAGGGAGCTTTAACAACGCCTGTCTGACGCCCTGTTTTGCAGCAAGTGTAAACGAGCCCTAAGACTGGGATGCGTGTAAAGGCAGGTGTCCCAATACTTTTGAAAATATAGTGTATATCAAAGTGTCAGTGCTAAGATATTCCTCACATCACCTAATCAGAATCCAACTTGGTTTGGATTTTAGCAGTACAACAAGCAGAAACAAGCACACATATTCCAAAGGTAAGGAGCTCTGTGGGTTTTATCATCCATTTACTGTACAGAGAAAAGTGACAGAGATAGGCTTGACTTGGAATTGCTGTTTGAAGTGATAATATAACTGCAAACATCTCATATTCTAATCAGATATAATCCTGGTAATAAGTGTATCTATATTCTCTGTGAAGATATTTCTATTTATTGTCTCCTGTGACCTATATCCCCCTTATACAATGTGTAAACGAAAATACAAGACCAGATGTTGTATCATATTCTATTGCACCTCTCCATGTATCAGAAACCGCTTTCTAATTATACCTAAATTACTGATTAAACAGAGTTCTGGGAGAAATAAAAGGGAAGGTATTGCATATCCCTGTCCAGCATAGGAAATAATAAAGGACTATATAATTTAGTTTCAGCAATGAGCTACTTTCAGACCCCAGTAAGAGCTGGTGTTACCTGTAGTATTATTTTTCTTCCCTGTGTATAAATCCTAACAAGGTCCTGCATAACAGAATACATTGAACAAACATGAAAAAGGCACCGCGATATCAACAATTAGGATATACAGTGAGATAGTTCCATATGTCCTGTCCACGTTCACAAAAGGCAACTGCAGTAGCATTGAAGAACAATGAAGTACAAGGGTGTAAGGCCGGCCTTACACAGTTCGAATCTCAAGATTCAAACCATTAATGGGCAGGCTGAATGTACCAAGTTGATTGATCGATCGATCATCTTGGGTACAACCAGCCTGCCGGATTTTCTTGCAATTGTCGGTAGTGGCTGTTATAGCCGCTAGTGATAATCACTGCCTTCTCCCGACGGGGACGGCTTCCCCCACCCACCTCCGCTGGGAGAAGACGATGTTCTGGCAGGAGGGATTCCTGCAACAACACTGTCTGTGTTGATAGGGGAAGCGTGCAAATTTCTTTCCTGCACCCATGGTTGTAGGAATCCGTGGTTGCAGGAAAGAAATGTGTGCTGTGTATACCCAGCCTTAGAGAAAAAAAAGGGGGGGGGGAGAAAGGAAGCCGGGGGGATAATAGAAGAAAGCAACAGACGACACCCCATAATATCCAGTAATTACCTGGAGGAACTAAATCCATTCTGAGATGTGGCCCCAAAGTACCAGTGGTGGGCTAGGAATGGTTGTTATCAAACAGTGATTCCTTTGGCATCTATCCAATTGGATCAGATACTAGCACATTATGACATACTTACCTTAGAACAAAGCCCTCTTAGTGGCGCCTGGCCACTGCTGACATATTCTCCCAACCTTCGGCGCTGTAGTGGTCGGAGCGGCAATGATGTCACTCCTTGTCGGAACCAAGGGCTCCCATGCGCAGAAGCTCTGAATTTTCGGCATAGTAAGTCAAGCTTTCAGAGCGCATGCAACGCTGGCGTCAGCAGCTGCTTGCAGGGTGAATATCTCCTAAACCGTACAGGTACTTAATCAGCCACAGAACCTGTGTAATTAATATGTGTCCTGGATTAAAGGGATGAGGTGGCAACCCTACATGACGGAGGTCACTTTTTCCTCCGTGCCCAGAAGCAATGGGTATGCCCTATTACAGCAATGAAGCAAGAGCTCTAACAGAGCAAGGAGGCGGTAAAGGGGCATACATTAGTAAATATAACTTGGCTTGTGGGTAGACTAACAGAAGGCACTGGAATGGGCAACGTGTCCTTTTATTCACAAATATGTGGATGACGTTCTTCTGAAAATAGTCAAATGTGCCTTCAAACCTCAGATTTTAATAAATCCCCATGACTAAATGGGAGCTTTTACATTTGCCTGGAACTCTTCCCATATAAAGGAGAAGAAACCATGTCCCATCATCAAGTAAAAACTCAGATACTCAGTGCTGCTTTCTTGGTAATCCATAAGACTATATAAAACCTCTCAGTCCACAAGGAGAGCTGGCAACTCAATATCCCCCAATGTGTCGTTAACTCATGAGAACCATCCTTTAGCGATGAAATTAACAAAAGATTTTCAGTTGCTCTGAAGTCACGGTGACCCCATCAAGGGGTAAGTTCTTGGTTTTCCATTGCATGCCGTCCCATCGTAAATCCCCTACATCACCAAATGGCATCATATAAAATCTCCTTTTACAGCGAGCGAGGGAAGGGATCGTGTTCAGTAGGTATGTCTGTTTAATGTGGGACATTTTTGCAGAATGGAGAAAGGAAGGACAGGGCTTTCATGCTGGGAAGTAATACATTATTTACACATATGTATTTCATTATCCTCTGCCCCCTGTTGTGAGCGGAGCTGCAGTAAAAATGAATAGACGGTTTTGGCATAGTGGAAGAGGTGGGTGAATATATACACAATCTGCTTACTTCTTAGGTCAAGTTTACACTGTCCTAGATATCTAAAGTCCCAGGTTTTAAAGATGGTCTGGAAAATCTTAGTTGCTTAAAATATTCATGCTTTTGAATACTCATAAGACTCAACCTACAGTAAACCTGTGCTTTGTGTGTGCAGGGCAAAGCAATGGATTCACTTCAAACCCAATTAAACTTACAGAAATATGCAGGCAGGTATATGTTGTACAAACAACCTTCATTTTCATAGTCATTCCTTCTCTTTTCTGTTACAGCAGCTGTGCCAGGTATCTTAAATCTGACTATGCCATCTACTATGATCCACAATTAAACCTAGTGCACTCAGTAATCAGCACTCGGTAACAGAACTGGTCAGACACGCCTCCTCTCTTCTTCTGCAATACAAGCCTGTGTGAGGGGTGTTTCTGTTACTAAGCTCTGCCAGCATAGAGCACTGCAGTGTGATGGCAAGAAGCAGTATTTTCCTGAGAGAGTACAACATTTTAATGGATTTCAAAGGGAGGTGCTGCAAGGCAGCATTAAGGTAAACCTGTTGCTTTGCCCACATAAGTGAAGTACAGGTTCATTTTATTGCATGCCTATGCTCTGGTTAAAAAAGTAAAGTTTCCTTTTCTTGCACTTACTAATCACCAAAATGTGGCATTAATCATAGAGAGCTCTAAAATTGAAGAATATGAAAAGTATAAAAATGGAATATATTGCAGTTTAGTACCCCCTAGATGGGATGGCTGCATTATGTTCCTCTCTTCAGGCTAAGTATATTTTCTGCAAGTACAGAAAAGTACCTGCTGTTCCTGCCAAAAATCTCAGATAATAGTATCAGCTTTCCAAGCTATAATATTTTAACTACAAAACCCCTTCTTCCGATGTGGAGAGTGGGAGATGTTTGTATTCAGGAGAGGAGTCAAGGTTGACAATGCTGCTCCTTCATAGATACAATACAATGAGCGTTCTCACCCTAGGACAAGAAGTGTGATACTAGCAGGATCATCGGGTGAAAATAGAGACAATAGATGCTTGAAAAAAACGAATGCATCCACCACATCTCAGGACTGATAGGTTGTAATACTGTATATATATCCACTTCAATACTATGCACTTAGAACACTTTCCTACCAGACCAATTTTCAGCTTTCAGTGCTGTTGCGTTTTGAATGAGAATTGTGCGGTCGTGCGACGCTGTACCCAAACAAAATTTTTATCATTTTGTTCCCACAAATAGAGCTTTCTTTTGGTGGTATTTGATCACCTCTGCGTTTTTTATTTTTTGCGCTATAAACAAAAAAAGACCGAAAATTTTGAAAAAAAAAAAAAATCTCTATTTCTGTCACAAAACTTTGTAAATAAGTTAATTTTCTCCATCACTGATGGGCACTGATGAGGCTACACTGACAGGCACTGATCTGACAGTACTGATCGGCACTGATGAGGTGGCACTGATGTTGAGGCACTTATATGTAGCAATGATGAGCACTGTTAGGCGGCACTGATAAGCAGCACTGACGGGCACTGATATGAAACACTGACGGGCACTGATATGCAGCACTGACGGACACTGATAAGCGACACTGACGGGCACTGATAAGCGGCACTGATGGGCACTCATAGATGGCACTGATTGGCACTCATAGGCGGCACTGGGCACTGATAGGTGGCACTGATGGGCACTGATAGGTGGGCACTAGTAGGTGGCACTGGTGGGCACTGATATGTGGCACTGGTATGCGCTGATAGGGGCACTGGTACACACTGATAGGGGCACTGGTGGGCATATGTACAGAAAGGGGCCCATTCCCTGGTGGTCTAGGGTGGCATCTGAAGGTGGCACTAAGTGGCATTCATATTGGGCACTATGCCCCTTACCTGGTGGTCTAGGGTGGTCTCCCTGGTGGTCCAGATCGGCTCCCTGGTGGTCCCTGGTCGGCTCCCTGGTGGTCCTGGGTGGGGACATTGTTGGTGGTCCTTGGGCAGGCTCTCTGGTGGTCTAGTGTGGCGATCCGAGGGGGGGCTGTGCTGATAAATCATCAGCACAAACCCTCCCTGTCAGGAGAGCAGCCGATCGGCTCTCCACTCCTCAGGTCTGCAGATCTGAGTACAGGAAAGCCGATAAACGGCTTTCCTGTGTTACACTGTGACCAGCCGTGATTGGTCACGGCTGATCACATGGTAAAGTGCTTTGGATGGAAGTGGATATACATATATATATATATGCGTGTGTTTGCTTTTGGGTTTAGATATGCTTTAAGCGTACATGCTGAGTGAATCGCATCAGGTAGACACAGGGCTTTGGACCCTAGGTACACATTTTTTTGGTGCCCCCCCTCTCCTCCCCGGGCAGCTGCTTTGGGCCCCACAACAGTGACTGACCCCAGGGAAGCTGCCCTTTTTGCTCAGTGTCCAAATGGAGTCTTGGTCATCTTGATCAATAAAGTTTATTAATAGAAGCATGGTCAAGAATTCCATAGCTTAGAGACAGAGAAGACAGAAAAGTCAAGGCATTCTTCCTTGGTGCGTCTGGGAAACATGGGTCAGACGGAGAGACACAAGGGGTGGGCAGGAGGTAAGTAAGCTGAGGGGGCAGATTTTTTTTTTTGCCAGGGGGGGGTATTTGTGCTAGGAGTGGAAAACTGGGAGAGAGGGGTGGACTTGTGCCAGGAGGGGGGGTGGAGGGGGATTTGTGCTGGAAGGGGGGCTTTGGAGTGGGGAGAGAGGATGTGTGCTTGGAGGGTAAGTTTAAGAGGTAGAGTATTTGTGTTAGGAAGGGTGATTTTTTTTATGGAGGGGGATTTGGAGAGAGAGAGTATTGGAACTGGGAGGGGAGGGAAGGGGGGCAAAGATTTCTGTTGGGAGGGGGGATTTGTACTGGGAGGAGAGGGAATTTATAATCCGGGGTAAGCATGCAGATTAGTGTTCCCTTTTTTTATGGAGGGATTTTTTCACATAATGCTCAATATATGCTCAATATAGCTTGGGGAAGGGGCACAATTTGGCATGTTTGCTCTAAATGACCTTGTCCCGGCACTGGATGTTTGTGCAGGGTCAAGGCTATGTGCCTAGACCAGCTGTTAGTTATTAAATTATATTTTAATGACCAGATAAATGATAAAGACATTGGAACTATTGACTGAATATTAGAATGTTCACAATGCAGGTACAAGGCGAACCATGAAAATGTGAAGGATGCCTGTAACTGAAACAAACTTCTATTATCCATCTTATCTAAGATGAGCCCGGATGACAGGTCCTCTTGGTATTTTACAAGTTTCTGGTCTGCTGAAGATTCATCTCCCGCTTGGTGCCTGCAGACCCTCCAGTTAAAATGTGTGTCCTCGACAGCCACAGCTGCTCCAGCAAGTGTTTGTCTCATCGCTAGATCATGGCTGATTACACAGCGAGATGGTCACACTGGATATTTCTGGGATTGCTTCAATTTTAGCAATAGATTTCACCAGTGTGATGACAGCTAGTGGTAACGGCTTTGCAATTCAGTCATTCCAGATATTTTACATGTCATGATGTTGGCATTCTGTACTGTGCACTAACCCTTTCTATGCTCAGAAATAAAGCATTTCATTTCTGGTCTCTGGAAAATTACAAAAGAAAAGGGGGAAGCCAACCGAAAAAAGTTTTTCTATTTATATCTGTATGCTAAGAAGCTAAATCTGCCAGGGACATTTTTTTTATCTCTACAGAACTCTACTGGCAAGGATCATTGGTTTCATACCACTGCTGGGCCAGGCTCATGCTAATGCAGGTGGGAGGATCTGTGAATGCTTCAATGCCAGGACTCCTGAAAATTATAAACCAGAGGGTAATTTAAAGGTTTAGTCCACTCCAAACTGATATTTGATTTTTATAGACACAGGAGGTTAACAGTGCCTTCCGGGTTATAAGGATGGTGTCAGTGAGATCCCTGCTCCCAGTTCCCAGGTCTGCAAACCTACTGTGGTCATAATGAGGGGCTCCCACCATCCCTGCTGGATCCATTATTTTATATTAATAATAATGCAACTGGAGGAGATAAAACACCCAAAAGTGGACAGGAACAGAGCCTAAAGCTGGCTACACACTATACATTTCTTATACAATTTTCTTGTACAACTTTCCTTTAGGTTTATCAAAACCATATAATATCAGATCAGACCTAAACACTTTAAATTTGTATGCGGTCAGGCCGGCCCTTGCACTACGTAGTTAAAGGAAAATCTAAAGGAAATTGAACAACAAAAATTGTATAATGTGTATCCAGCTTTACAATATGACAGGGAAATTTCACTGCTGGTGTACCAAGGACATTTAACAGTCCAGGGACCAAGTCAGCCTAGGCAAAGTCACTAGGCTAAAGTTCAGGGTCGGCTTTTTAATTTTAAAAATAAAAAAATTATTTTTATTTTCATATTGTTCCAGGAATGTATTTATGTAGATTGGAACACTTATTGAAAGGTCCACTTTAAGGTGCTTGCCTGAATATTGGCCTTAAAGCGGTTGTAAACCCTTCCATATACCCGTAAAGTGACTGACCTCAGATGATACACAGAGATGAAAGAAATCCTCCTACGTAAGCTATACCATAAGTTGACATCTGCAGTCTTCTCTTCATCTGTTCAAATTGTATAATTTATAAAGCTTGTCTGAGCTGTCAGAAAACAGGGGGCAGGGAGCTGTCTTTACACACAGGAGGAGAGCTCTGAAAGCTAATTGGAGGTAAGGGGGACACAACCCCCTTCACACAGCACACAGGAACAGAGCTGAGGATGTTATTCTGCTGGAAGTCTCTCCCTATCACCTTTTTCTCTTGGTGTCAGGAAAACTTGTCGGAAGTGATTTATGCTGATAGCAGAGATATGGGGCAGCAGACAGAAATGACATTAAGGCCCCTTTTACACGGGCTGTCTGATCAGGTCTAGCTGTCAGTTTTTTCAGGTGGACCCGATTGGGCCCTCAAGTCTCCTATTAAGCAAACATGTCCGCTGATGCCCGCCACTGTCCGATCCTGTCCACCAAAAACAGACAGATGGTGGTCCTATTCCCAATCCGTCTAGTGGATCGGATGGCATTGGATGCTAACAGACAGGCGGTCCATTTCCATCCAATTGCCCCATAGAGGAGATCGGAACTGTGCCCGCTCTGCATAGCAGAGCAGATACGGACCTGTCATCTGCCTGCTCAGCGGAGATCAGCAGTGAGATCCCCTGCTGAGCTAGCAGAGGCCCCTGTGTGAAAGGGGCCTTAGGGGTTTATTTACTAAAACCGGAGAGTGCAAAAGCTTACAGTGGTTGTTAACCCACTAAGTAAAATTTACAATATCCTCTCTGTTGATTCATGTAATCTGCTCCTGTGTCTTATAAAAAAATGATGCTATATACCTGTTTTCATAGCGCCAATTGTCTCTCATGTGACCCGCCGCCTCTCTCCTCTCTCACCCTGAGAGCTGCAGAGGGTGGGGCCAAGGATCCCCTGCTGACATCAGTCAAAAGGGGAGAAGGAGAGGAGAGCTGCCTGCTGCAGCTGTCAGGCTGAGAGAGGTGGCAGGTCACGTGAGTGCCAATCGGCACTCTGAAAACAGGTATGTAGCTGCATTTTTTAAAAGGCACAGACACAGTAGCAGATTACATGAATACACAGAGAGGATACTGTAAAAATGTAAAAGTAATTTCATCAGCAGGAGGGGAGGGGCGGGGCGGGCACGGACACAGAGTTGACAGGCAAGGAGGGAAGGGGGAAGAGGATGGAGGAGAGCACAGAGGAGGACTGCGGATGATGGAGGCACGTAAACTGACCGCGGTGTCAGGGCTCAGCGGCCATGATTAACAGTGGTCAGTTTACAAAGGGGAGGGCAGAAACTGTCAGGATCAGCCAGGTATTTCATGGGGCCACATGACACAGCACAAGCACTGTGCTGTATAACATGCTTTAAAGGAACAGGATCTTTCCTTTTTTTTTTTTAGGTAACAAACACCTTCATTGAACAAGCTAAAGTAAGAAGGTGATTGGCTACCATGCACAGCTGCACCAGATTTTGCACTCTCCGGTTTTAGTAAATCAACACCTTGATGCCTCGTACACACGTTCAGATTATCGATGATAAAAATCGCTAGTACAGAGCTTTCGACAGCCGATCACGACAGTCCGTCCAACAATATCTGAAGGGACCAACATGAAAACGTTGCTCGGACGATAGCCCAGCGAACGATAATCGTTTAATTGGTACAGTATGCGTACGATAAGAATCAATAGACAAAATTATCATGATCATGAACATAGCTACACAAACAGGATCATTTCAGATATGTAGCTATGCAAACAGGAAGGTTTTCAAGAATCGTACCAAAAAAAATCGTACTTTTAGTACAGTGCTATGCACTGTTGCATTCGATATAAGTATTATACAACTAAATGCGAATAATAACTCGTACAATAATCTGAACGTATGTACGAGGCATAAGTCTTCTGAATTGAGACCAGTACACACTATAGAGGGATATGCTGTATTTACATTTAATGTATGAGGTTTACAACCACTTTAAATGACTGTACAAATCCTTTAGCCCCAGTTCACACAGGTGCAATGCGGGAACACTGCGAATCCAATGCGGGTTCCGGCATCGCACCCAACTCGCATGGCAGTTCACACTGCCCTATGCAAACTGATGGGAGGTGTCAATACATTGTTAATGACACCCCCTTTTCAACTCGCATATCGCAGTGCGAACTGCAAACTCGCACAGGAATCGGATTGCATGGGTATGAACCCCCATGTGATCCGATTCTGCTGCGGACCGAAAAAAGGGTCCTGTGCGAGTTTGGTCCGAATGCGATGCGATATCGCTTTGCACGGACATCGCATGTGATTCACACTGCAGTGCGGTGCGAATCATATGCGATATTGCTGAGCGCACTGGTGTGAACCAGGGCTTAGAGTAGAAAATGGTGTACACTATCCAGAACGTAAAAAGAACGTGTTTTGGCTTTGGATACACTTTAATTAAGTTGGTGGTAACTACTCCAAATGTTGGACAAACACCGCTCTAACGTGATTATACTCTGATGTTCCTTATATACGAATGGTCGATAAAATAAGCGCATTGTGTTAAAAAAAAAAAAAAAGAATCAAGTGTTTGTTTTTGGTCTTCAGCACAGCTTGTGATGTTTCTTCCAGGCACACTCGAATTTCATTTGCTAATTTGTTCTTGAAAATTTACTCTAGTCATCTATGTATTTACTAACCAATAAAAGAGACATTTTGAAATCAAGCCACGCAGTTAGATGAACACAAATAAATGCATGTTTGTACAAATTAAATATTGATGTAAATATTTGTTTTTTTAGCTATATTAAACAGGGAGAACAACATATGTTGACACTCTCTATTCAATTTTAACTATTGCTGCTAAATTAATTCATGAGCATGTTTAAAGCTGAACACCAGGCTTACCTTTTTCCATCACACTTGTAGCAGCTAGTCCTTTCCTGTGTTGAAGCTGATTATTCTCAATGTCCTGCAAACTTTCCCCGCTAAATTATAACTCTATGGGGTTGATTTATTAAAGCTTGAAAGTGCAAAATTTGGTGCAGCTCCACACAGAAACCCAGGTTTTATTGTCAAAGCTTGATTGAACAAGCTGAGGTTAGAAGCTGATTGGCTAGCATGCAAACATGCATGGTTTTTGCACTCTTCAGCTTTAGTAAATCAACCCCTTTCTATCTGCAACAGCTATATGGAGCCTGCTTTCATTTCCTGTCTGAACAACTTCAGTCATCATCAGTCTCCTCTCCTCCTGATTTTATACTGACTTGGCCCCCCTGTCCAGCTATGAGCTATCCCTGCCATCAATCATTGTGTTCTTGAGCATCAGTCCAGCACCAACTGCCCCCCGTAGGTGGTACCAACGCAGTCAGGCTGTGGTGTTCGCGGTGATGCAGAGTGAGATCGCTCCCTCCAATGAGGAAGGCCTCTTCCGGATCTCCACGTACATCCTACCCCGCTACCAGCCAATACAGCCGCTTCTCCTCTTGGCCAATCGGGCCTCAAAACCCGCTTCCTGATTGGCCGGGAGGAAAAACAGGAAGACAATAGCGAATGTTAATTCGCTATTGTCACACAACTGGGTGGGCACAGTGCTCTGAGCCCTGAGTCCACACTCTTTTTGAAGCCAATTAGAGCCTCAGGCTCTGATCATGTGCTTAAAAAAAACACCCCATTGAAATCCATGCGTCCGGCACCCTGCATGTAGAATAGGGGCCACATTGATTAGGGGAGCGGTGCCACTGCCCAAAACACATAGGAACTGGTATGAAGACAATGGGCACCACACTGAGTACCATTCACAGTGAGTGGTGCCACACTTCACATAAAGCAGGGGCATTCCCATGCATTGTGGCATGGTGCATTTTAGTGTGTGTTACCACAAATGTGAATGATCCCCAAGATCATTAAAAAGATATTTGAAGTATATATAAAATGACCACTTTTTTTTTAGTTTGTGGATTGAGTTAGAACCTCTATCATTAAATTCTTTACATCTGTGTCCCATTTGGGTATATGTCCTTTCACTTCTAGTTTGTAGACACATCAGTAAGTTATAAATATATGAAGCAGCACTAAAAAAAATAACTCAATATTGTGAAAACGCAAAAATTAATCCACCACCAGGTGACACCAAGTATTAAAGTAATTGTAAAGTCTCATTTTTTTTAATAACAAACTTGTTATACTTACCTCCTCTGTGCAGTGGATTTGCAGAGAGCAGCCCAGATCCTCCTCTTCTCGGGTCCCTCTTCTGCTCTCCTGGCCCCTCCCTCTGGCGAGTGCCCCCTCAGCCAGCAGCTTCCTATGGGGGCACCTGAGCTGAGTCAGAGCTCTGTGTATCCATTCAGACACAGAGACCCTCTCTCCCCTGATTGGCTGACTGATTTTGATTGACAGCCGCGGGAGCCAGTGGCACCGCTGCTGTGTCTCAGCCAATCAGGAGGAGTGTCTGGGACAGCTAAGACACTCGTGGACATCGTTACAGGGAGAAGGGGCCCAGGTAAGTAATTAGGGGGTGCTGGGGAGGCTGCTACACACAAGTTTTTTTTTATATAGAATGCATAAAAAACCTTCTGCCTTTACAACTCCTTTAAAGAGGAAGTAAACCCTGATGCCTTTTTCTTCCCTTTTTCTCCCCCCTGCAAAGTACATTATGTGACACTTACCTGCAAATGAAGCCTGCGCCGTCCCCACTGCAGGCCGAATCCATCTTTGCCGTCTTCCTTCCGGGGCCGCGGACTCTGGATCTGTGACTGGCCATGCATGTGCGCAGGATCCACCGGTCACGGCACCCACGCCTGCACGGGTGGCCGTTTCTTTCACAGCGCCAATGACATTGGTGCAGTATACAGTAAATATCTCCTAAATGGTGCACGTTTAGGAGATATTTATAGTGCCTATAGGTAAGGCTTACCTTTAGTTACACGAGGGGGGCGCTTACAACCACTTTAAAGCCTCTTACTGGATCCTGTGGACCATCATATAGTATGGTCAAATGCACATGTTACATCTCCTTATGAAGGGAAACTCCAAAGCACCAAACGTGATCTAGTCAGGGTTGGTTCATCAGCAGGATGAAAAATAAAAAGCATATACGCCCATAGTGTAACCCATAAAAACATTTATTCTAACAAATAACAAGTGAAACTTGCAAAGGGAATCACACTAAGTAAATCAAATCCTTGGGCAATAAGTTTAAAAAACTTGCATATAGCAATAAAAACAGATACAATTGCTTTTCCAAAAAGCAGCAGGCTGTGTGACTGGTCTGCAAGTGTCCATGATGACGAAACATCGTAGCCACAACTAGTTTCGGCAAAGAGATGACGTTGTCGGGGGACTGGCTTTTTCTTACTGGCTTACATCAGTAAGTAGGAGGAAATCTTCATACAGACATGGAGATCCCCTTTTAATTGGTTGTCACTGCAAAGAGTGTCTGCCATTACAGGAACCTGTCCTAGTGTGGAAAAGGGTGAACCTCCACAACGGAGACGAAGACAGTAAAAAAAAAATCCCTTATCCATAAAAAGAAAGCTCAGGCCTTTATGGGACTTTAAATGAGGCGTAACTCAACCATAGTACACACAGATTCAGATTTATTGGTAAATAAACATCTTTATGGTTTGGGCGTTTTCTTATTTCACCTACGTTTACTTGCCCTCTGGTTGTCCCCCAGGGCCCTCGTGGTTTTCATTCCCACAGCTCCCAGGTTAGACATTCCTGGCCTTCACCAGTTGGAAACATTGCCATACGTAATTTATTTACTCATGTTGATTTATACTTAGATATGCACTCCTGATGAAGTGAACTGAGATTCACGAAACGTGTCGAGTTTTAAGATACACTTTTCTAATTTGATCCTGTATCAGTAGCTATAACATTATTGTATAGAATACGCCATCATGTCAGTTTTACGCATTGGCTTGATATTATTTTACATCATTTTATTATTTATGACTTCTTTATGTAGTGAGATTTGTATTTACCAATAAATCTGTATCTGTGTGTTCTATGGTTGTGTTGTGCCTCATTTAAAGTCCCATAAAGGACTGACCTTTGTTTTTATAGATGTGCGTTTGCAGGGATGGAGGTGAACCACTGGGTGCAATTGAACACATTTTACTTATTTGCTGTAAAAAAAAATCCCTTCCTACTCTATCCGAACTAAAATAAAAACAAAATTTGGCTGTAGATACACTTTAACTTCTGCTTATGAAAAGGATTCTTAACATACACTTGCTTCAGCTTCAACTCACATTAACGGCTAGTTTACACTTGCTTCAAAACAAGGCTTCGGGCATGCTTTGTTAAAGCTCTCTGAACATTAGTCAAAGCTCATGCCACTAAATAAAATAGTTAGCTTACAGTCCTGTTTACACCTGCTTTTACTTTGCTTCAAAAATTATACCCCATGTAGCTTTTTTTTTTTTTAGAAATCTTTTTATTGTACCCCATGTGGCTTTAGTGCTTCAAAGCATCTTCAAAGGCTCTATAGAAGTCTATGGCAAAGCTCTCTTGAAGCCCCATCAAAGCCTCATCAAAGCCTCATCGAAACACCAAGCAAAAGCAAGGTGTAAACAGGACTGTAAGCTAACCATTTTATTTAGTGACAGGAGCTTTGACTGGTGTTCAGAGAGCTTTAACAAACGCGTCCGAAGCCATGTTTTGAAGAAAGTGTAAACTAGCCCTAAGGCCCCATTCACACCTGGGCGTTTTGTAGCTTGAAGCCTGAAGCTACAAAACGCTTGAGGGGAAAAAATCTATGATTCTCTATGGAGTCCTTTCACATCTCCACTCAAAAACGCCTGAAGCCAAAAGCCTGAAAACGCCTGAAGCTCAAACAAGTTCTGGAAGTATTTTTGTAGCTTGATTTGAGCGGTTTTCTACTTTTTACATTGGTGACCTTTTGACCTGTACAAAATATCGGCAAAAATCGCGGTAAAAAATGTGTGTATTTCTGCCTGAAAACGCTATGCCCAGGTGTGAATGCAGCCTAAGGCCTAAGGCTGCATTCACACCTGAGCATTTTGTAGCTCAAATATCCCTGAAGCATGAAGCTACAAAACGCTGGAGGGGAAAAAAGATCAATGTTTCTGAATGGAGATGTTTCACATGTCCGCTCAAAAACGCCTGTAGCCAAACGCCCAATGCTCAAACTACTCCACTCCTACTGTCACTCGAATCAGGCATATTCCGGTGTTTCTGATACTTTTCTATTGACATAGAATCAATGGAAAAGCGTCAAACGCACGTATTAGCGTGACATCGGGTGTTTGCAAACTCCCGATGTTGCGCTACAAAACGCGCGACAAAACGCTTCAAATGTACCCGAAAACGTGTCGCTCAGGTGAGAATGCAGCTTAAAATGCTGTGTAACGATAAAATAGCCTTTCTTAAGGGCTCGTTTACACTTGATTTGGCTTCATCGGACATTAAAGCCCCCAATGCTTCAACAAGCTTTTATGATGTGTTTTTGAGGCTTTGGTGGTGCTTCGATGAGGCTTCGGTGGGGCTTCAGTGATGCTTTTTTGAAGCTTGATAAATGTCCTAAGGGGTTAATCCTCTGCATTGTGTAAAACGTCTGTTTGATCCTATCTTCTCTGATCTTCCCCTTCTTCCAGAGTCCCCAATCCATCTCCAGATAGTACAGAGTTTTGGGGACAAGCTGCACATGCTCGGTTTGGTGTGCATTGCTAGAGAGTTTCTTTTTTTCTTGGGAGAGTGCATGTGATCAGCACAAGGCCAATCAGCACTGCCCAGACAGAGGGTCAGGGGTCCCCCATCCTTCATAGGACAATCAGGGGAGAAAAATCCTCCTACAAGCTTTAGCCAGACACTGATAGAAGTCACAAGATAGCTATATACTGCTGATGAGAAAAGGTATTTAGCAGTTTACATTTACTAAAATGATTGCATTTCCATGTTCTGTGTAGTGTGAGAGACCAGATATAGTGAATGCAGGGTCCTGGGTATAGTAACACTTTAAAGCGATTGTAAATGATCACCTTGTAAGAAAAAAAAAAAAACATTCAGTTTCAAATTGAAAGGAAAGGCAAAGTATTTGTATTTATATTTCAGTTTTTCTTTTTTAATAAATCTGCAAAAATGTCAACAAGTCTGTGTTTTTCTGTCAATATGGGGTGCTGTGTGTACATTAATGAGGGGAAAAAATGAACTTAAATGATTTTAGCAAATGGCTGCAATATAACAAAGAGTGAAAAATTTAAAGGGGTCTGAATACTTTCCGTACCCACTGTATATAAAAAAAAAAACATTATAGATACATTTTTTCTCCCTTTTTATAAGTGATCGCATTCCATCTGTTCTCAGAGCTGCATAAGAGCTGGGGGGGAGGAGAAACAGCATCACACTGATCTCCCTAGTGAAGGGCTTTGCGGTTTTAAGTCAGGACAAGTCTGATCATTGAAGGAGAGCAGGCCATGAGAACTGCTTAGTGTGGTCAGTTTTAATAGGAATGCAGAGAGACTGGCAGAACACCAGGGATTTCATATAAAGGAAGCAATACAAAGAGAACAGGATACTTTTTCATACAAGTAGATGGTAC
>BLSH010515420.1:692826-719456 GCA_018402905.1 Glandirana rugosa
AAAAAAAAAAAAAAAAAAAACAAGCTCTTTTTCTGATTCAAACCCACACACATGCGCATTCTCTTCCCTGATGCAGTAGCTCTGAGTTCAGCATTTGAGAGCTCATTCCTGTGATGGTGAAGGTGAACTGTTACAGCTGGACCTCAACATCCTTAGCAACAGCCTGGGAGTTTTCCTGTGAGGCTTCGAGGTACGTAAATGGCCTACTCCTATAGTAAGGGCACTATTCATCTAGTAAAAGCTTCTTTTTATCTATATGTCCCTTATCTACATAGGCAGTGTTATGGTAAATGTGAACTAACCCTTTAATTCCCCCCGCACAATGCTTCACATTATTAATTAAACTAAGTGAACGTTCACTTTGCTATGTGAACTTTATTTACTCCTTTATTAAATGAGTATCTAATAAATATAAAGAAAATATGCATGTGGAAAAAGATGAATTCCCTTGAAAAGCTTAAACATTTACGATGATTAGATAATGGTCATCCTTTGCCTGTTCGTCTTTATGAAAACCGCGATACACACTGAACTCCCCGCTTGCCTTCCAGCTGGGTTGCGCACCGATGTTATTAATTGAGGCATCCAACTGTGCTATCACAGCCAACTGCATTGTAATTAATTTGCTCTAGAAGAAGGATCAAGGTGAAGTATTTTAAGATAATTGCATGAAGGCTGTAGTGACCACAAATTAAATTGATTTATACTGTATAATGTGAGTTTTCAAGCACCGTTACCTAACCACTCCGCGGGTTAGTTCATAATTTGCCTTGACACAAACTGATATTACAGTAGACTCCTGCTGACTGTCTAGTCTTTACAGTGAAATGTCCCAGATTTTACTGGTAGGTAACTAGGCAGAAGGTATTTAGGAGCCATTCAAAGTTTTAAAGAGTTTTTGTTGCAGATTGTAAAGTGAAAAAAAAAAACTGCTAAAAGAGACAAAGATAGCAAAATCTTCAGCTTCTGACACTTCTGGGTGTGAGATTTCGATTCAACCCCCTCACGATCTTAATACAGCATTTCCTTGATTCAGAGCAGAGAGTTCTCTGCTCACAGCTGACAGCTGTCAAAAAAAACTGCAAAAAATAGGCAGTCTGCCAAGTTTATCACAACATTGTGAGAGCTGGGAGATAACTATAAACAAAGTGTCTTTAAGTTCTTTTAGATCAAATGAATGAACTTCGGTCTGTAAATGAGGTCAGTTTAATCACCCAATGCGGAGTTCCACTTGTTTTTCTGTTTCACAGCCGGTGCGCATTGCGCATGTCCGAGGCACACTACGCGTCCTGAACAGCAGTGCAATCTTCTGGGACCTGTGACGTGTCCCAGAAGATTGCAGGGAGGGAAGGGGAGAAGAGAAGTCACCTAGGCGGCAGGAGCGGAAGTGGGAGCTGGGGGTACCTGTCAAAACTAGGTCAACACCCCCCCCCCCCCCCAAAAAAGGACATGCCAAAGTGGCATGTCAGGGGGTTAGGAGTCCTTAAAGCGGAAGTTCCACTTTTGGGTGGAAGTCTGCTTTAAAGACTAAACATTTTACTGACATTTGTTGCTTACAAGTTAAAATCAGTCCTTTTTGCTAGAAAATTACTTAAAACCTTCAAACATTATATATATTTTTTAGCAGAGACCCTAGAGCAGGGATATGCAATTAGCAGACCTCCAAATGTTGAAAATCTAGTCCCATTATGGCTCTGCCTCTGGGTGTCATGCTTGTGGCTGTCAGAGTCTTGCTATGCATTATGGGACTTGTAGTTCTGCAACAGCTGGAGGTTCGCTAATTGCATATCCCTACCCTAGAGAATAAAATGGCGGTTGTTGCAATAGTTTATGTTACACTGTATTTGTGCAGCGGTTTTTCAAACGCAATTTTTTAGGAAAAAATATGCTTGAGCCCGGGTTCACACTTGTGCGATCTCAGAGATCGCATGTGATTCACACCCGCACCACAGGTGCCCATCACATGCGATCTCTGAGCAATGAGAGTTCAGTCTTACAATTGTATGGCTAAACTCGCATTAGATTTGCACAAAAAAGGTGCAGGGACCTCTTTTTCCCCACAGTGGAATCGCATCGCATGGGTATTCTCACCTATGCAATCCGATTTGTGTGCGAGTTCGCAGTTCGCACTGCAATCTGTGAACCGGTCTCTGTAATTCCGCCAATTCCTGCATCGCACAAGTGTGAACCAGGGCTTCATGAATTAAAAATCAACTAAACAGTAAAGTTAGCCCAATTTTTTTGTATAATGAGTAAGATGATGTTACGCCGCAAGAATCGTGATCTTTATTCTAAGCAAACAAATTGTGATTCTCATTTTAGCCAGAATCTTGCAGCTCTAATAGGTAGGCATAAATGGTCTTTTGTAGTCTTTTTATTTTGAAATCCACAACAGAGCCTCTTTGAAGCTCATAGTTTTATATGCCAAAAGAGGTTGGGACTTTAAATGAGGCATGCAATTAGTCAGCGATTGATAAGTTTTATCAATTGGATTAAAAATATTTTATTATAATGCATCCATAGACAATAAATAATGAATTCATGTAATGTACATTGATTATGATTCCAAAATAGTTACATATGCATCAATGATGACTTCAAAGTAGTAACATATGCACATACATGCATAATAAGGCACAACATTCCACAGTATGAAATGTACATATATATATATATATATATATATATATATATATATATATATATATATATATATATTAATCTGTTGGGTATAGATAATTAACCACTTCCTGACCGCCGTATGCAGAATGACGGCCGGAAAGTGGCTGAGTTATCCTGACTGGACGTCATATGACGTCCTCAGGATAACAAGCAGCTGCCCCCCCAGTCTGACCCCCCCGCAATGCCGATCTCGGTAAAGTGCTTCGATCCGAAGCACTTTACCATGTGACCAGCCGTGACCAATCACGGCTGGTCACAGTGTAATACAGGAAAGCCGTTTATCGGCTTTCCTGTACTCAGGTCTTCAGACCTGATGAGGGGAGAGCCGATCGGCTGCATCCCTGACAGGGAGGGTTTGTGCTGATGATTTATCAGCACAGCCCTCCCTCGGATTGCCACCCTAGACCACCAGGGAGCCTGCCCATGGATGTGCCCATCCAGGACCACCAGGAAGCCGACCAGGGACCACCAGGGAGCCGATCTGGACCACCAGGGAGACCCCCCTAGACCACCAGGTAAGTGACTAAGTACTCAGGTCCACCTTCACTCAGTGCCACCTTCAGATGCCACCCTAGACCACCAGGGAATGAGCCCCTATTAATGTATATGCCCACCAGTGCCCCTATCAGTGCCCACCAGTGCCCCTATCAATGCATACCAGTGCCACACATCAGTGC
Organism: Glandirana rugosa; assembly: GCA_018402905.1. Lineage (NCBI taxonomy): Eukaryota > Metazoa > Chordata > Amphibia > Anura > Ranidae > Glandirana > Glandirana rugosa. Next base: position 696,186 of record BLSH010515420.1, read on the forward strand.
CCACCATTTGCCACCTACCAGTGCCCACCTATCAGTGCCCATCAGTGCCAACTATCAGTGCCCAGTGCCGCCTGAGTGCCAATCAGTGCTGTCTATTAGTGCCCATCAGTGCCGCTTAGCAGTGTCCGTCAGTGCTGCATATCAGTGCCCATCAGTGCTGTATATCAGTGCCACCTCTCAGTACCCGTCAGTGCTGCTTATCGGTGCCGCCTAACAGTGCTCATCATCGCTGCATATAAGTGCCTCATCATCAGTGCCACCTCATCAGTGCCAATCAGTACTGCCACATCAGTGCCCGTCAGTGTAGCCTCATCAGTGCCCACCAGTGATGGAGAAAATGTACTTATTTACAAAGTTTTATGACAAAAATAGAGAATTTTTATTTTTTTTTTCAAAATTTTCGGTATTTTTTATTTGTAGCGCAAAAAATAAAAACCACAGGGGTGATCAAATACCACCAAAAGAAAGCTCTATTTGTGGGAACAAAATGATAAAAACTTTGTTTGGGTACAGCGTCACACGATCGCGCAATTGTCATTCAAAGCGCAACAGCACTGAAAATTGGTCTGGTAGTAAAGTGTTCTAAGTGCATAGTATTGAAGTGGCTAATAATGTCTGACAGTATATCAATTTAAGGTTGATGGTATAATTCATATGTGATGTATGCTGTAAAATTATAATTAATTTCAACGCATGGTTGAAACTCTCCATTCGCCACTCATCAGGAGCAGTAGTGGGAAGAATATATCTAAGGGGCATACAAATGAGCAATGGCTCAGAGCAAAGTATGAAAAATGTAAGGAAGGGGGAAATGCTGTGGCATCCACCCATACTTACAAATGTGCTGTGGATATGGGCAGTGGCAGCAAGTACCAAGGCAGGCTGGGAACATCGTCCAGCACGGGAGCTGAGGCGGCTCATGGCAGTGAAACAGCGCTGGAAAACCTCCAATAGTCTGATATGTGGTTGAGGATGTGTGCCAGGGTAGATAATCCATATAGTGTAGCGTTCATCACGTAAAATATCTATAAATAAGTATATGTGTATACTTTGTAAATGTTGTTAAAACAATAATAATGGATATCTAGTTTAAATGAAAAAAAAACGGGTGCAGATATATGTAAATATATATATATATATATATACATTTTATACTATGGAATGTTATGCCTTATTACGCATGTATGTGCATATGTTACTACTTTGAAGTCATCATTGATGCATATGTAACTATTTTGGAATCATAATCAATGTACATTACATGAATTCATTATTTATTGTCTATGGATGCATTATAATAAAATAGTTTTAATCAAATTGATATAACTTATCAATCACTGACTAATTGCATGCCTCATTTAAAGTCCCAACCTCTTTTGTTTTAATTGTCGATTAGGGATGGAGGCACTCTTGACCTGCTGGTCGGAGACCTCATTCAAAGTCCAAAACCTATGTCTATTGTAAAGTTTGATATGCCTTCCTTTACCTTTACAGTGGACCTTCCATAATACTTACCTGAGCCTCCTCTTGTTCCAGTGATGTGCATGAGAGCAGCAGCTCCCCTGGGTCTCTGTGTCCTTATTGGCTGAGACACAGCAATGAGAGCCAATGGAGTCTGCTGCTGTCAACCACAGTGGGGCGGCTGGGCCAGGCTTAGGAGCAAGCATGCAGGAGTGCCCCATAATAAGCAGCTTGCTTTTGGGGTGCTCAGCAAAGGGGAGAGGTCAGGAGTGCCGGCGGGGAACCCAAGAAGAGGAGGATCAGGGCTGCTCTGTGCAAAACATTGCACAAAGCAGGAAAGTATGACATTTGTTATTAAAAAATCCACAAACCTTTAATATCACTTTAAAGAATGTAAACATTATTTACTTGAACAAATTAGTCCTAGAGCTACAGTCCAATTAACTGATGCACGCTAAAGCTGCTAAATTTTGTCTGGGCATCTAGGCTTTAAAAACAAACCATTGGAGAATGTTCTCTCACTTTTACAAAGGTTTTGTACCTTTTATGTGGTGCAACCTATCACTTCCACCATCTTCACCTAGGGGAGAATGACATAGGCAATCCCCGCTGCCTCCTTGGTAATGTCTACATCACACATCCCAGGGCCAGTGTTTTGCTGTGGCTCACATGTGTGCCGAGAAATTCTGCACATGCGCCCATGTGATGCCTCTTTCTGACAGCTATTGGAGCTGACGGAGACTCGGCAGCAAGTCTGCTTGTGGCAATTCCCATGCATTCTCACACATCACTCAGGTCTTTGCAAAGCAGAGGATGCGAGGAGCCAGCAGCACAAGTACACATGGACTGGAATCCCCCATGCATGTGCTGATGTGTTGCAGGCAGGGGTAGGCAACCAGTAGCCCTCCAGATGTTGTGAAACTACATTTCCCATGAGGCATTGCAAGGCTGGTGGTTACAATTACTCCCAGATGCATGATGGGACTTGTAGTTCTGCAACAGCTGGAGGGCCCCAGGTTGCCTACCCCTGGTTGCAGGTCTCTGCCTCTGGTCATGAAAGGATTAACACTAATAAACTAAGCAGAGAAATAATAATAGGTAGATCAGTTTGTTCTCAAACTAAAAATTGGTCAAAGCGCAACAACATGGGTGTCTCGTCTTTTGCATTAGGGGATGTGGGGGGGGGGGGCACCACCATCTCCCAGGGACCAGGAAAGATTGTATTGTATAATGAGAACAGAATAGGAATTTTGAACCAAAAGTGTTTGGACGCCTGACCATTGCACCTATATAAACTTGTTGGATATCATATTCCAAACCATGGGCATTAATATGCGGTTGGTCCCCTCTGTGGGATGGTTGTTCCCAAGATTTTGGAATGTGTCTGTGGGAGTTTGTACGCATTCAGACAATAGAACATTTGTAAGATCAAGTACTGATGTTGGATGAGAAGACCTGGCTTGCAATCTGCATTTAAATTCATCCCAAAAGTGGTCTGTAGGGTTGAGGTCAGGACTCTCTGCCGGCCACTCATGTTCCTCCACACCAAACCCATCAAACCATGTCTTTATGAAGCTGGCTTTATGTACAGGATCATGATCAGTCTGAAACAGTAAAGGGTCTTCCAAATTGTTGCCACAAGTTTGGAAGTGTACAATTGTCTAAAATGTCTTTGTATCTACAGTATATAGCAGGGTTTCTCAACCAGGTTTCTGTGGAACCCCAGGGTTCCTCCAGAGGTTTCAAGGGGTTCCTTGAGCAATGGTCAATTTCTATCTCTCAGATAAATTCCCAATGATATCATTGATCTTTTTAGCTATCTGTAAGGGGGTAATTCTTTCCAATGACCACAAGTGTAGGGAGCATTCTTCTCATTGACCATCACACTAATGCAGGGTTTCTCAACCAGGTTTCCGTGGAACCCTAGGGTTCCTCCAAAGGTTGCTAGGGGTTCCCTGAACAATGGTTAATTTTTGCCTCTGAGATAAATTCCCATTGACCTCATTGTTCATTTTAGCTGTTTGTAAGGGGTAATTCTTCCCAATGACCACAAGTGTAAGGAGCATTCTTCCCATTTACCATCACACTAATGTATCATGAGTTGTAGATTTTTCATTTTTAGCAGGGGTTCCCTGAGACCGGAGAACTATTTCAAGGGTTCCTCTGTGTTGAAAAGGTTGAGCAAGGCTGCTATATAGTGTAGATAGGTGTTATGGTCAGTTGTCCATAAAATTTTGGCCATATAGTAGAGGTACTTGCATATTTATGTGCCTGCTACAACCCAGTGAGGTTACTTTAAATAGCATAGCTTGGTGACAGCTTCGTTTAAGCTGATCATGTTCACATGTATATCTAACAATAAAAATGTTGAAGTGACTATGGATTCAATGTAATCTCAGGAAATACTGATATAATGTATCATGGCGGTATAGGTTCATGACAAGTTCACAGTGTTAAATGTTCATACCTGACATATTTGATCTAGTATCAGATTATCAGTGTTGCTTGCACACAGGATTTGTAACCATTAGATGGAAAGTATATTTATGGCTGTGAAGCCAGCAATAGCCTGACAATAGATAGACAGTATGCATCGAGAAAAGGGGGAGTCATGTTTTATTTTTGTGCAGTCAATGGCAACATGCAAAACGTGATTTTCATTCATAGAATTAAAGGCTTACTCCACTTTAAGACCATGTTACACCCCTATTTAGGGATGACAGCGTGCGGGGGTTCTCCCCCACAGCCGTTGTCAGATTTTAAATTGGCTTGGCTCTATGGCTTCTGCCTGCACAGCTGCGTCATAGCGTTTGTTACCGCAACACTTCATATTACTGATATGTGCCTGCTGTACCATGTACTTATATGAGAAAGTATCATGTTCTCTTTGTATTGCTTCCTTTGTGTAAAATTACTGGCATTTCTGCTAGTCCCTTTTCTTTCCTATTAAAACTGACCACACTAAGCAGGGGAACACACTGTGGTCAGTTCTCTAGCCGTGCTGGGAACTCAGTTTGCTCTCCTCCAATGATCAGACTTGTCCTGACACACCCCCATGCACTGCCATTCACTGGGAAGCTCAGTGCGCTGCTGCTTTTCCTACCCCCAGCTCTTATGCAGCTGAGAACAGAGGGAAGGTACTCACTTACAAAAATGGTAAAAAGGTTTTTTTTTTATATCTATACACAAATGTTTTGCCTTTCATTTCTAGTTTAAACTTAATAGGTTGTTTTACAAAGTGATCATTTACAATCACTTTAACGTGATTGTAAAGTCTATTTAAAAAAAAAAAAAAACAAACATGTTAGACTTACCTCCTCTGTGCAGTTGTATTTGCACAGAGCAGCCCGGATCCTCCTCTTCTTGGGTCCCTCTTTGCTGCTCCTGGCCCCTCCCTCCTATCGAGTGTCCCCACAGCCAGCAGCTTCCTATGGGGGCACCCGAGCCGAGTCAGAGCTCCTTATATCCATTCAGACATGGAGCCATGGCCCGGTCCCACCCCCTCTCTCCCCTGATTGGCTGACATACTTTGATTGACAGCCGCGGGAGCCAATGGCGCCACTGCCATGCCTCAGCCAATCAGAAGAAGTGTCCTGGGCATCCTTAGACATTCGTGAACATCACTGGTGAGAGATGGGGCTCAGGTAAGTAATTAGGGGTGCTGGGGAGGCTGCTACACACATAAGGTTTTTTATCTTAATGTATAGAATGCATTAAGAAAAAAAAAACCTTCTGCCTTTACTACTTCTTTAAATCACAGTGACCTGTGAATGACTGAACTACAAGTCCCATCCGCCACTCCGGCACCACTGTACTCGTAGTCTATTGACACTTCCTCAAGCTCTAGCTCTTTTACCATTTGCGCCATGTTACATGTTGCATCCTAAATATGGGTGTAACATGCAAACATGCAACTTTCTGATATGATAAAGAGGGACACATACAACATACAGGAAGGACAAAGATCTAATAAACAGAAAATGATTAACTAAGTGCTTTGACCTATTTTTCCTAAATTTTGTCTTTTCAATAAAAACAACTGCAGTAATCTAGAGATTGGGTAGAAAGTTTAGTGCAGCATAACACTTGGTAGTAAAATAGTACATTTTGTGAAGAGATGTACATCAGACCAACAAGTCCCTCCAAATGAGAGTCAGTTGGAAGCTATGAACATGTACTACGGGCAAAAGGTGGACTTAGTGGACCTTAAGCCTCCACCCAGATTTGTGTTTAATTTGTCCATTAGCCCCCGTAATGAACTGCAGCCTTGGACGTCACAGAGCTCAAGGCATGATTCTCTGCATTTATCCTGAGAAGGGATGAAGTATCATCGTGTACTTTTCTGGCTGTGACCAGCCGCGATTTAAATAGCAGTTACTGGCGGTTCTGAGTACTATGTACCCTTCAGCACTTCCTGAGCCATCTTCTGTATCTGCTGCCTCTTTGAAGTTAGCAGAGAAGACAGCTCTGGGTTATGTAAGATATTAGTGTACATTACAGCAAACAGCAGACTTTGCCTTTGGAGCAATCAGCCTGTGTCATTTACTTTTAACGATTGCTGATTCTTTCATACACATGTTGGCATGGGCTTCCTATATGTCACCCACACTTGGACATGAAGAAGTACTTTTCATCATGAGACATTTTTCACCTGTCCTGTGGCAGCGTTTTGCTCTTGCATTCTCTAGTTTAAAAAAAAGTATGGCGGCATGAGCATGCCATTAAACTTGGCCTAGCTTTAGGTGTATTTTTCTTGTTAACCACTTAAGGACCAGAAGGATTTCCCATGTTAGGACCAGAGCACTTGCTATTCGGCACGGTGTCGTTTTAACTGACAATTGCGCAGTCGTGCAACATTGTACCCAAACAAAATTTGCGTCCTTTTTTTCCCCACAAATCAAGCTTTTTTGGTGGTATCTGATCGCCTCTGCATCATTTCCGATCACAACAAAAAAAGAGCTACAATTTTGCAAAAAAAAAAAACAATATTTCTTACTTTTTGCTAAAATACAAATCCGAAAAAAAATATATAAAAAACAAATGTATTCATCAGTTTTGGCTGATATATATTCTTCCACATATTTTTGGTAAAAAGAAATCGCAATCAGCGTTTATTGATTGGTTTGCGCAAAAGTTGCCACATTTACAAACCATGAGAATTCATTTCTTGCATTTTTACAATTTTTTTTTTACTAGTAATGGCGGCGATCTGCGATTTTTATCAGGACTGCGATATTACAGCGGACATGTCGGACATTTGTGACACTTTTTTGGGACCAATGACATTTATACAGCGATCAGAAATTTAAACATCAACTGATTACTGTATAAATGTTATTGGCAGTGAAGGGGTTAACCTGCAGGGGGCAGGGAAGGGGTTAACTGCGTTCCCTGGGTGTGTTCTAACTGTGAGGGGGCTGGGCTGGCAGGGCACCAGAGATCTAACTGATCCCGAGTACAGGGATCAGTAGATCTCTGACATGCCGCCTGTCAGAACGGGAAACCGCCGTGTTTACATCAGCAGTTCCCCGTTCTGGCTCTGTGACAGGGCATCGCGAGTCACTGGCGGACATTGAGACCGCCCGACCCAGGGCCCCGCTCAGTAAGCGTGCAGCGGGCATGAGCACGCCGTCGGCGGTGCGCTCTCACCCCCTAGCAGCCGTGGACGAAGGTGACGATTATAAGCAGCGTTTTGCGGGACAGAGCCACGCTGTCGCCGCTTATAGTCGTATGGCAGTCAGCAAGTGGTTAAAGCGGAGTTCCATCCAAAAGTGGAACTTCTGCTTTAAGACCTCCGCCCCAGCTCCTGATACTGAAACTGAGCTTTTGGGGAGGAGGGAGGTGCAGATACCCGATTTTGACGGGTATTTGTGTTCCGGTCGCCTTAGGCGATCGGAAGTGGAAGGTCTCCTTCCCTCTCCCTCCCGAAGTCTTCTAAGACACAGGACAGGTCCTAGAAGAATTTGGCACCAATCACAGTGCGTGCCCGGCCGTGAAGCCACTAGCTGTCATGGCCGTGTGTCCACACTAGGAATGACGGCGGAGGGGAGGGGGAGACATCTGAGACTCCACATCCGAGGCTCCATGCGGCCCCATCACTGGACCGGGAGGCAGGTGAGTGGCTGTTTATTAAAAGTCAGCAGCTACACTTTTTGTAGCTGCTGACTTTTAACCTCCCTGGCGGTAATCCCGAGTGTGACTCGGGGTGAAATTTCAGTACCATTAGCGGTAACCCCCAGCCACACTTGGGATTGCATTGCTGGATCCAGGCAGCGCTACTCACCTTGTCCCCTGGATCCAGCGATGTCCCCCGCCGTGTCTGCGGGCTGTGTCCTCTGCCTGATGATTCCTGTGTGCCGGGCTCCGTTCCCTGCGAGCGTCGCGTCGCAGGGGGGACGGAGACCGGCGGCAAATTCAAAAAGTGAAACACACAGCACATACAGTACACTGTAATCTTATAGATTACATTACTGTATGAAAACATTTCACATCCCCTTTGTCCCTAGTGGTTTGCCCAGAACCCTGCATGCACTTTTATATTATATATGTCATTCTTTCTGCCTGGAAACATGAGAATGTCCATGGCAACCAAAAAGTGTCCCTTTACGTCAAAAGTGGTTTTTGATCAGCTAGAAAACACCGATAGTAAATAAGAATCAGTTGCAGAATTGAGTGATACTGATTTTTGGGGAAATTTATCATCAGAAACTGAAAGTGACGACAGCGACAATTCTGCAACTGAGCAAATTTAGGTGTTTTTGGTTTGATTACATTATTGAATACATTTTATTACTATTACATTATTATTTTTGATAATTATTTTTAGTTATTTATTATATTATAATTTATGATTTCGTTGTTTCAAACTTTATCATACCTGGGATGTCTACTAGACTCTTGTTTGGACAATTTAAGTGAGTTATTGCTAAGAATTACAGGCCTACAATATAAAACGCCAAATTTTCATGCAAAATAATTGTACCGCTTTCAGCACCAAAAATCTGAAATAATCATACCGCCAGGGAGGTTAATAAACATAGAAAATGGTGGAACTCCGCTTTAAGTATGTGTATGCTAAGTACTGTATAAGCGTAACGCTTTACTACCTCTCACAGATTTCACTGTATTTATCTGCTTTTCTCTCCCAAAGGACCTGGCCATCTTTGAACAGGCATCATCCAGGGTCACCATCTAATTCCTGGACTGAAATGCTGACTCATAGATGTTAATTAAATCCTGTACAGTCCAAGACTGCATTCACAAATGTCTGACACACATCAGCCCTTGCTGCAGCTTCTGACTGTGGAATTAGAGTAAAGTTGATTGTAGAGTTATTACCAAGTTTCAGTGTTTCAGTCTGATCACTGAGGAACATGAGACTGAGGAAATGTTTCCTTCTGCCTGTAACAGACTGCTGGCATTATCTCAGCCTAGACCAAGTCGCTGGGCTGGGGCAAAGACTTTCTAAAAAAAAATGTGCTGTCACTATATTGTGAAATGTCAGGTATTTTTTCATGTAGACTTAGTGAAAAATCCACTTTAAGATATCCTATGAAGGGTTCACATGAGCTTTGTGACCTTCTCAGAGGATGTAGAAAAATTTTATTATGCAAAGTGACCTCACCTAAGTGAATAAGGTGAAGATGTATTCACCTTAATGACCTTAGGTCACAGATTTTTGTACATGTATGATCAAATAATTGAAGCGAACATTGCTTCACCTTATTACCTTAAAGTGGTTCTAAAGGCTCAAGTTTTTTTTTTGCTTTTGCTTTCTATGCATGAAGGTAAAAACCTTCTGTGTGCAGCAGCCCCCCGATACTTACCTGAGCCCATCAGGATACAGCGATTTACACGAGAGCCCCTGCTCTCTGGGGACTCTCCCCCCTCATTGGCTGAGTTGGCATCGGGAGCCATTTGCCCCCACTGCTGTCAATCACAGCCAGTGGGCCAGGGAGAGAAGAGGGGGGGCCAAGCCGCGGCTCTGTGTGTGAATGGACATGCAGAGCAGTGGCTCAGGAGCGGACCTACTTGGGTGCCCCCACAGCAAGCTGTTTGATCTGGGGACACTTGGCAGGAGGAAGAGGTCAGGAGCACCGGCAGGGGATCCAATAAGAGGAGGATCAGGGCTGCTCTGTGCAAAACCACTGCACAGAGCAGGTAAGTATAACATGTTTGTTATTAAAAAAAAACAAAAAAAACTTGCCTTTAATTTCACTTTAAGGTAAGTGCACATTCGCTTTGCAAAGTACATTCTCCACTCCTTGAGTAAATCAATCTCTATGGTCTTGCCCCCAGACAAGCCATTGGGAGAGCACTTTCAGGGCTAGACTAGCAATATTAACACACTGGAAATCCACTGAACCCCCTACAGTGAAGGAGGTACTGGTGGTAAATTTGAAAGACTATGGGCGTTTTGGTTGAACGTACCAGGCTTTGCCCCGGCGGATCTGACCATGGACAGACTGCTCATGCAAGCAGATCTTTGGGGAGGGGAATGCAAATGAGACCCCAGGGCAGTGGGTGGAAACAGATCCAATATGTGCCTTTTACGCTGTTCTATGCTCCGGAGTGCAAAAAATTCTCAAAATTTGCACTAGTTAAAAAATGTTGTTTGTCTTTAACTTGCTTGACGGTATTCCTGAGTGTGGCTCGGGGTATGTTTTCACTGCAAATAGCAGTAACCCCGAGCCACACTCGGGATCGCATCGCTGGATCCAGGCAGCGTTACTCACCTTGTTCCCTGAATCCAGCGATGTCCCCCTCTGTGTCTGCGGGCTGTGTCCTCCGCCCGATGCCTCTGTGTGCCGGGCTCCGTTCCCTGCGTGTGTCGCGTCGCACAGGGGCGGAGCTAGGCGGGAAATTTAAAAAGTGAAACACACAGTATACATACATTACACTGTAATCTGTAAGATTACATTACTGTATCAAAGCACTTCACATCCCCTTTGTCCCTAGTGGTTTGCCCAGTGCCCTGCATGCACTTTTCTATCATATATATCATTCTTTCTGCCTGGAAACTTGAGAATGTCCATGGCAAACAAAAAGTGTCCCTTTACCTCAAAAGTGGTTTTTCATCAGCTAGAAAACAGCGATAGTAAATAAGAATCATTTGCAGAATTGAGTGATACTGATTTTTGGGGAAATTTATCATCAGACACTGAAAGTGACGACAGCGACAATTCAGCAAATGAGCAAATTTCAGTGTTTTTGATTTAATTACATTATTGAGTACATTTTATTATTATTATATTATTATTTTTGATAATTATTTATAGTTATTTATTATATTATAATTTATGATTTATTTTTTCAAACTTTATCATACCCGGGATGTCTACTAGACTCTTGTTTGGACAAATTTAAGTTATTCCTAAGAATTAGAGGCTTACAATATAAAATGCCAAATTTCCATGCAAAATAATGGTACTGCTTTCAGCCCCAAAAATCTGAAATAATCATACCGCCAGGGAGGTCAATAAACACTAGTATTTACATTTTATTGTGGACAAAATCACCATGTGCAAATTTTCATGAAATGTATAACTTTGACAAATTAGAGTCGGACTGACATGAATCTTGGTGATGCTCGCTCATAATTTGCAGCCTCAAGTCTCAAATGAAAGAATGAGGGGAAAAAATTGGAAATGGCAACGGAGTAAGTCATGCTGATGGATGAGTCCCTGCAGACAGAGGAACGTTTGCTTGTCCTGGCTTGGTTTCAGCTGAATTTAAAGGTTGATCAATGTAACACCGTGGACCTCCCATGTGTCAGAGTCGAAATATTTTTTGGAGCACGTTAGAGAAACAACGAAGGCATCAAGGGATGATTTCATCAGAGAATTTTAGAGCATGTGACTTTGGAGCATCTGATATAACTGCTGTGTTGTCCAGAGCTACAAACCAGATTTGTCCTTTTGTGGTAGGTAGTGACAATGCAGAGATTCAGCGGTACAGAAAATTGACCTCCTACACTCTCTAACATTATCCTTACTCAAAGGCTACCCCTCACATTTAGCCCTACTACTTCTCTAGCCCAACGTTAAAGATGACCTCCAAGGATACAAGTTAGTTTCCCCTAGCGCTGTTAGATATGTACATTCAAAAGCTGTACATTTGTTACAAAGCAACTTCATCTTCAGCAGATAAACATTTTGAAAAACGTGTAACGTCATCACTCCTGTTGATAAATATCACGGCTGCTCACTGTGCGGTGCTGCTATGAGAAACTATAATTCCCACTGTGCACTCTGAAATTTAGTCGTGAATGGGCGGCACACTTCATGGATGGTCATGACAGACCAAGAGACTCCTGTTCAGTCAAATCTATTAGCTTATAGTGACCCGGACAGGCCAGGAGACTCTTGGCCTGTCAATCAATCAGCCATAGTAATTGGGAGGGCCAGACCAGAAATCAGAGACACTAAGCTCCACCCACTGCAGCGAGAAATAGTGTAATTAAATTATTGAGAACTACAGAGGGTATTGTATAGCTGAGGAATAGCAGCAATAGCTGCAACTGGATGTAGAACAAGGAAATGCCGTGGACTGAAAGCTAACACCTATACAAACTTGGGATTATTCTGCAGAGACTTATCTCTGCGGTGTCCCAAATGGTGGACAAATGTATGAATTAAATTTTTAATAAACTGTACAGCCTTTCTGCCCGGAGTTAAGCTTTCACCCCTAAAATAAATTGTCAACCTGTTGATAAATCATATTTGTGCTATGTAGTAGGTGGAGCTTGAGTGGCTCAGCCTCTGGCTCCTTCTATGTCTTGGAGACTCCAACAAAGTAGGATTGTTCAATTGTCTGTGACTAACAGGGCAAGATATCTCACTGGAATTAAAATATCTACTGAACTGCCACAGTCATTACAAAATTAAATTATGGTGTTAGCCATACCCTCACCGACCAACGGATTCCCCAGAATATAGAACAAATCATTTGAGTCCAGCTGCAAGAAAGTGAATTCTGGCTTTGTGATAGAGGACAGAGATCCTCTCTCATCACTGCCAAATATGAAAACCACAAAGAAAGATATTCTGTACCAAAGGTACCAGAGTTTTATTGTGGCAAAGTATAGCTGAACTTTGGTTCCTCAGGTCAGAATTGTCATCTGATGATTGGTAGGGGAGTATAAAAAAAGCAGCAGGAGAGGTTCAGATAGCAAAGATCCACATAATGAATAAATCAGAAGCAGGGAAATTCCAGCAATGGAGGTATTCAGGTACAGCTTCCTCTCCAGCATGGAGTACAATGAGCAGCTCTTGAGATTTATCCAGCAAAGTTTGTTCATGGAGTTCTTTTTTAATTGCAAAGGGGTGCTTTCCTGTAGGGAAAACTTAGCAGTATGTTTATTGTTAGGGGATTACCGGAGTTATGATGTGTCCTCAAAGCCTGGCACTAAGAACAAACTTAAAACCAAGGCATGACGCAGGCTATGGGTAACAATAGCATAGTACAATCATAGAAGCTGTAAATAAGATGGGTCTAAAGAGGTGAAACAGCCAGCCACTAAAGAACCATGAAATATAGCATATCCTTCTTAATACCAAAAAAATGTGAATGTTATGATTTCCAATACAAATAAGAAAGCAACAGGCTTATTCTTCATTTTGGGCTGTTATGTCAATCATTCTATTGTGCCCCTGTGGCCAACTGTGCGCCAACTTCTGCTGCTTTATAGCATAGATACAGTCTATAATACACAGCCAGTTGGCCAGCTTACATACTTGTCTGTAAGGAGGTGGATCATGTGATACTGTCATGAACATGTTGCCGAATGATACCCGTGCATAGTCTGTATCGTGTTGACTGTGGAAAACACCCAAATGTTCAATGTTGGATTTTGCATATTATATCTGTAACACAAGAACTTCTCTGCACTGTAAATGATTATGTATCACAAGACTGATTTCCTACTTATGAATTCCATTATTGTCTCTTTTCAATATTACAAAAATAATGTTAATAACTATTGTATATACATTCTACCATTTTTGTCCAGAACAATTTTTGGGGGATATATTGCTTTTACACTGGCACATTTTACATTTGTATTCTTTGCATAGAGTGTAACAATGTAATACAACTGTATGTTTATGTGCTGTAGCATAGGGGTAGAGCCCAAAGATGTAGTGTTCCCTTTTAGTTTGGGAAATCTTACCCTCTAACATAACATTTTTCCTGCACAAGAGTGAAAGCAGTCTGTTTGCATACACCAACCTTCTTAAACCTTTTTAACACCAAGAATAACCCTTGAAATAATTTTCAGGTCTAGTGAAATCCCTGCTAAAAACAATTCATCGGAGGTCAGTGCGAAAAATACATGGTACATTGGAAGTCGGTGAAAAGAATACCCCCTTTACAGTGGTGGTCAGAATGCCCCAATACAAACAGCTAAAAAACAGTACATTGGAGTTGCTCTGATGAATAGTCTTACCCCCAAAACTATGAAGGCACCATCAGATGGGAGGTCAATTAGCCACAGCTCAAGGAACCCCTTCCAACTTATGGAGGAACCCTAGGGTTTTATAAATATAGCCAAACAGTTTTGGATAGAATATGGAAGGATTAGAACCTCTGCCACTTTATTTTTCTGCCAAAATGTTGCAGTTGTCACAAGTACCAGAGGTGAGGGTTAGCTTTTCTAATGGGAACACCATTTCTAGTAACAGCTGTCTAAAAAGGAAATTCACCTCACTTTGTAGAGATTTCTTCTCTCTTCTTGGTGTGCCCCCTGGGCAGTATGCAGAGGAAAATCACTCCTATGAAACACAGAGACCTCACCCCAGACCCCCCTAATACTTAGCTGAGTCCCATCTCAATCCAGCGATGTGCACAAGAGCCGCTGGTCTCCCAGCTCTCCTCATTGGCTGAGACACTGCTGCTGTCATTCACAGCCACACAGAGCAGGGCTCGGGAGCGAGCATGCACGAGTGGCCCCATAGCAAGCGGCTTGCTGTGGGGGCACTCGGCGAGGGGCAAGAGCCCAGAGAGCCAGTGGGGGACCTGAGAACAGGAGGATTGAGGCTGCTCTGTTCAAAGCCATTGCACAGAGCAGGTAAGTATGCATTTTTATTATTTAAAAAAAATAAAAAATTGTACCTTTTAGTATCGCTTTAGAACAAGACATTTTGTGGTTTTACATACATTTATTGGTGAAACTTGAGGACAAGATTAAGGTGGGTGGGCAGGAATTAGAGTAGACACTTTGGTTTGGTTTTTAATGTTGTTTATATCAATCGCTGCAAGTCTTTACTGTGCTGGCTGAGCCTGCACATTAACTGTCCTTTAGACTTCTATGGGGCCGTAGACAACCCTATAAAAGTCTATAAGGCTGTAATGCATGGGTGTGGCCAGGAAAGTGAAGACTTACATGGCTGAATGTAAACAAACACCAATGAGATTAGACCTGTAGAGGGAGAGAGTAAGTCTGGTTAGGTCAGGGAAAAGGTGGAAGAAGGATTAATGCACTTTCATTTACCCTCTATATCTAATCATTATGATTGAGACAAAAAGTGAAGTAAAACCCAATATTTTGAGCTGTCTCTAGAATGGGAACGGGGGAGAAACCTCCCAATGAAGACTTTAGTTCAGGTGACATCTGTCTAAGAGGGGATTCGTCTCACTTTGGAGAGATTGGCTATCAATTTGGTAGCTACATGGCAGGAAGTAAAGGGAAATGTCCTCTTTCATACCTGCAGAATATATTGGGGGAGATTTACTAAAACTGGTGCAGCTGTGCATGGCAGCCAATCAGCTTCTAACCTCAGCTTGTTCAATTAAGCGTTGACAATAAAACCTGGAAGACGAATGGTTTCTATGCAGAGCTGCACCAGATTTTGCATGCAATAGTTTTAGTAAATCCCCCCTCATTGTTTTACTGGATGGTGTCACATAGAGATCTTCACTGTCAAGTAGAGTTGTTGTAAGGTTGCAAATATAGTGGCAAAAAAAAGCCAGCGTGTAATTGACTTTATATCTCTTACATTTTCATTTAAATTACAACTTACATACTAGCGTAAAGTTGTTTTGACAGTTTTTATTATTTGAAAATAAGATGCTTTAAGCAAAACTCCGTCTTTAACACGGTAAATCAGTTTTTCGTCTTGCCTGGACAGATTGCTTTTAAAACAAGTCTGTTTTACTGATGCATTTTATAGGCTTCATCATTAAATGTTTACAGTTTAATTTTTATTCCCAGATGAAAGATTAGCTGCTATAAATGTGTTATTTTAGGCATGAAAGGGGTCTATGCTTCGCCAGCTGTTATTCGGTCATTCTTCGGTAGCTCACTCACATGTTTCAAAGTGTACCTGTCACACGTGCAAAGTAGAAGTTGTAGAAGCGCACTTGCCTTTTTGTGTTTGCCAGGTCACCTACGAGGATTACATGCCCTTAAGCCTTTTTGAGATCACTTGACCAATACCCTGCTGGCATTTAGTCATGTGGTATGCACTGAGGGAAGTGACATTTTTTTTCAGACATGAGTATGCAACCTCTATGGCAGCTAAGTAGTGATGGGCAGCAGGATGAGTAAAATATATTCAAGGCCCCTGTAGGCTATAGAACAACAAGTAAGAAGAGAAACTTAACGTAAAACTGAAGGAACTGAAGACAAAGCCTTGTTTTCATTTTCAGATAAAGTAGAGAGGGAGTAGAACACCTGTCAGGTTTTCTGTGTTCCTGTTAGGGAGTATCACCCTTAGTTTGGGTAATCGTTATCACCTAAAGTAAATGTGAAAGAAAATCCCAAATTTTGAGGGGTCACCAGAACAGGAAAAGTAGAGGATCTTCCAATGGGGACACTAGTTCTGGTGACGATTGTGAAAACCCTTATTTTGAAAGGGATTTCCTCTTGCGTCCCGCAGTGGCTGTGAGACCGGAATTGAAGGAAAGTCTTCCCAATGGGACAGAGATGGCAGATCAAAAGTGAGAGAAAAAAGTTATGGCTTCAGTTCTATTTGGATCAAACTTTAAAGGTACAGAAATAAAGACGTCCAATTTTATCAATACAGATGTTAAAATCTAGTTTATAAAAAACTACACTTGTAAGTCTCTCAAAACCTTAAACGCGTTAAATAAATAGGCTGATTTTATCCATCTGTTTTATAATACTCTGATAGGGATATTTTGTTGAATCAACATGGGAAGGTAAATAAGTGTATAGTATTGATCCAAATGCTGTTATAAAATTGGTAACACTGGAATTGATTTACTAGAGCTGGAGAGTGAAAAATATGGAGCATCTCTGCATAGTAACCGCTCAGCCTCCATTTTTTTTTTTTTTGTAAAAGCTTAATTGATCAAGCTGAAGTTGGAAGCTGATTGGCTACCATGCACAGCTGCACCAGGTTTTGCACGCTCCAGTTTTAGTAAGTTAACCCCACTGCATGCAACTAATTTCAATTGTCTGAGTGAGGAAACCCCAGGAGATCGTCAGGGAAGAGTTCTTGCCGTGGTACTGAATACTGTGCCACATAGGTAGGTATCCAGATATGTACAAATAAAATAAAGCCCACTATCCTGAGACAAATTAGTCCTCAAGGTAGATTACAGTTGACCTCAGACCTATTGATGGTTTATGTGAATGCAAAATACAGTCACAAAAACATTTCTGAAGGGTACCTTACCCAAGCAGAAAGTGAAGTAACTTTGCTTGTCCTAGGATGATACTATAAAGAATGGTACAAATACATACTCCCAGAGAAACTTCTCCCAACCATCCAAGAACAGTTTGGGGGCGAACAATGCCTTTTCCAACATGATGGAGCACTTTGCCATAAGGCAAACGTGATAAGTAAGTGGCTTGTTAGCCTAGAGATGACCTAAAATTACAGATTCAGGGCAAAGTGACAGATTATTTTCAAAGGACCCCCTCCAACCCACCTTGCCTGCATTTCCCTGCTGTGTCTTCTCCATTGCAGCAGATGACAAAACCCACTGCCATGAACAGGATCAGCCTTTATCCCCCAGCACCCCACAAGGACAAACTGGCAGGTGGCTAACAGGATTGGTATGTTTTATTCTGAAACAACACTATTACAATTAAAGCTGGTAGCATTTGAAGAATATTGGTCTTTTTCTCAATGCTGCTTTATTGAAATGGTGTGTGTGTGTGACAGGTACACTTTAATGAACAACATTTTTTTAGTGGAGTCCTTAGCACATTGTTGGGGAGCATTTTTTTTTTTTTTGCTGTGTAGTTATTGGCAGAACAGAACACCGTATGCAATCTGTAGCAGAACAAAGCCCGGCTCCCCATGTGACTTCATAAAATAAGCACATCTGTAATTTTATTTCCAATATTAAATGTGTCCAGAAGCTGGAACTAAAAATGATAACTGGAGATTAATAAATCAGCTTTAACACTGGTAAGGCCCAGGTACAGATCTGCAGACAGGCAGCTGAACAAAACAGGTCTTGGAGAATTTATTGCGGGAATCTATTATCCAACCTTTCAATGTATTGTAGAATTTCACCAAAACTCTTAATAGACTGAACTGAAAAATTTGACTTGAAATTTCAGGAGCCCAGGCAAGTTTACCCTGTCTCTTTTTTTAAATGCGATTGCAATTTTGAAAGTTTTTAGTATTTTTAAATCTGCTGCTTTTATTAAAATAATACCTGGTGATCCCGCCCGGAATGTCTTTGTTTAGGCACTTCCTCTTATAGGGTGGCAACACTCTGTCCATGTCCCTTAATTGTGATCATTTGTGGTCACCCCGTCACACAGGCTTTAGATGGAGATTACAAGTGGTTATCTCAACACACATTATACAGGTATTGTCTACTGTTGTCCCCATCAAGAAACCCTCCCTGAGAAATGCAATGCAGCCATATCTAGAGTGCATGTAGGCCAAAAGTGGTTGCAAAGGGTCTGCAAGAGTTCAGGAATGCTGAGATGCAAAAAAGGATGGAATTAATTGAAAAAAAGGCGGTTTTATATAATGCATGTATATTTTTGTTCGATCAAATCCAACTCTTGCTGATCTTATGGGCCATCCTTCTGGATACCATATTTGATATACTGGAAAGCCTTTTTTCCATACAATCTTTTTAGCAATTTTTTATACATAGGATGCCAAGCTCTTAGTCATAGCACCCAAATTGTTTGGCCTTGGAGCTGGCATGCAAATGTGATAGCACAAGTGCATAGCCAATTTGTACACATGTGCTAAGGCCAAGTTAGCAGCATAGTTTTGGAACCCCTGCTTGAACACAGGGAGAACATGCAACCTCCATGCATATAGTGGCCTGGCTGAGGTTAGAAACAAGGATCCCCATGCAGCAAAGTGCCAACCACTGGAAGTCACTGTGCCACCCTCATATAACACACAGTGCTTTAGCACTCTAAGGGTGCAGCTCTGCATAGAAACCAATCAGCTTCCAATTTTTTTGTTCTTTTTTCAAAACTTAATTGAACAAGCTAAAGTTAGATGCGGATTAGCTAGCGTGCACAGCTGCACTCGATTTTGCACTCTCCAGTTTTAGTAAATCAACCCCACAATGTCATTCAGTTAGGATTTACAACCACGTTACCCCAAGACTGTTAATTGCCACTAACTCATCGTCCATCATATCATACAGAGTGGCCGTTGTATAAATAACTGAGCTAAGGTGAAAAAAATAAAAATAATTAATAGGTTTTTAGGCCAAGTCTGTTCAACTGTCAAAACTGCAAGTCTTTAGTGACTGCAAGAAATAAGGTCATTAATTATCCCACATTATGTATTTGAGAGGTGCATTAATTGCAGGCTGTAAAGAAGGTTTTTTACTATAACTCTGGTGTCCCATACACAGTGAAATATGCGGTCATGAGCTTTGAAAAGTCCCAGGTCTCTTTATCAAGTTTACTGTTATGGAGCAGAGGAAGTCTCAGTCCTTGGGAATGATGCGTGTGGGAGTTAAAATAGACTTTTGATTGTAAATGGTATAGGGATTACACAGAAAGCTTGTTTGATCTTTAAGTGTGAGACAAGCAGACACATAAAAGTCATGCAGACGTGAGACAGCAAGTTAACAAGTTAATTATAGAATGCTCTGAAATATTCTATATAGCGGTTTTTAATATACCAATCACAAATGAGCTTAATGCAGGAACTTGAATAATCGGTCCTAAATTACTATAATTGGGCAGTCTTACTTATGTAATAGGTATGCTTGCCACTTTATATTGGTTAAATTACCTTGGGTGAGTCTGTCACCTTGGTGGAGTTTTGGGGGGGGGGAGTCAGATGTCTTCTGAAGTCTGATAGTTGCTGTCTTGTCAACTGCCAACTCCAGCAGAAGATCACAGAGCCCCGTCTATCATCTGCTTCACTCTGGCGTTTTCTTGTTTGATGCCGTTATGTACTGTCACAGGTATCTGGCATTGATTTACCAGTAAAGGCTGTTAAAGGCAAAGAGTCAACATTAATAAATACGATGAAGATGTGTTCACTTTGAATACTCAATGATTGGGTATTAAAGTGAACTCTTGTTCAGCAACTTTCCCATTAAAACATGAGCATTCATTTTACGTGAACAGCCTCTATTCCTTTAGTAAGTCAGCTTCACAGTGTAAGTGAACCAGACAGGAAGTCAGTCTTAAAATTATCTCTGATTTCTGAAACCCCACTAAAATGTCAGACCCAGACAAAGTAAGCAAATTTAAATAAGGAGCAAATAATGGAAGGAAGTTTGGTCTTATCCAAATGTGGAATACTGGTCCCAAATCGGGTCAACGACTACAAAATCTCTCTCCCCCCAATTTGAACAGTTTATAAGGCAATTTCTAATTTCTCACTTGGTGGTACTTGGGTTGCCAAATTCACCTTCCCCACAAAAATTCCAGGGATGCAATGAAATTGGCACATTTTAACATGTTTGGTGTCACAGACTCTTTGGTCGCACAGCTATAATATGTTTAATGCACATTTTAATGAAGACCAGGTAGAAGTGCTTCTTCTCAAGTGACCTGAGGGAATCACACGCTCCCAGTTTAAGTTAAGGACAAACAAACTATAGCAAAGGCAAGGAGATCCAATAGTTTGGGCCCACTTTAGGTTAAATCCAGATTTTCATGAATAATGTACAATGATAAAATGACCACCATACTGAACAATAAAATGGCTCTCTTTGAGAAGCTGTGGTCCCCATCAATTCAACGCTATATCCCGTCAAAGTTTGACCGCTGCTTATTGGAAATTTAGTCCATACTGAAATTACTCCTAGCTGACCCTGAAAATTCAGAAGGCCCCTCTGACCATAGACACCCTCACAGCCCTAGTCCTACCTCCTCTCACCTTCCTACTCTTCCTATCTTTCCAGTCTCTGGTACTCTACTTTCATTAATGCCCTCATAGCGACTCAACCTGGCCTATTGACTATGTACATTTAGGTTACCTTTCAGAGGGTGCAGCAGAATGCTCATTTCATCTGGCTGATCCCTCCAGAAGGTGCCAGGTTAGTTCAGTTTTTTTCTAAAATCCTAGAGTGCCCTATTATGCAATAGAAGTTTGAACCCACATTCTCCAACCATCTGTGCATCACTATCTGAGCAGTCGCTGGGATTTTTCATTCTGAAGGTGAGGTTGCTTTGTTTTTTAAAAGTGTAGTCTCTGGACCTTACATCCTAATCCTGCATCCATTATGTAGCAAGTCACTGACATAGAACAAGTATGCAGCCAGTTAAAGCAGAGCTAAACTTACCTTTTCTTCAATGGTCCCTGTCTCTCATCGGCATCTTCTTCTGGGTGCCAGTCTTCGGCAATCTTCATTGGCCAACGCGGGATGGTGTCACCCTTGCGCAGGCACAGGAGTCAGTCTTTCCGGCACACTGGGATCTTCCTGGTGATGTAAGATGAGTTGCCCATGCGCAGCTCAGTTTCTATGCAAAAGAGCACTGCGAGCAGGCAGGTAGGTATTTTATTACAGAAGAGACATTGCATGGCCCTTCTGTAATAAAGAGCCTGCCAGTGCACAGCATGTGACAGCTGAACTTTAGTTGCACTTTAAAGTGGATGTAAACACTCTCCTACACCTAGTGAAGTGAACAGCCTCGGATGATACAGAGAGATGAAACAAATCTCTCTAAATATGTTTTACATGCATATCTGCTGTCTTCAGCTTTATATATTCTTTAGAAAGTTCAGATCATGTTAGAGATGTCTCTTCCTGTTCAGCACTGAAAGTGAAGTCTGGGCACACAGCCAAGACTGCTGATTGGAGGAAAGGCACACACCCCTCCTCCACATAGGCATGTCCTGTGAATAGTTTAGCTATCTGCTAATCTATATATAGCAACCTCCTCGACACAAAATTCAGCCTGGTTTTATCTCAGTTGAAGGAGAACTTGTCAGAAGTTATCATGCTGATAACAGAATAACGGAGCAGGAGAAAGACATGGGACTTAGTGCTTTGAAGAGAGATAAGAAAACGCTGCAGATGTGTGCTCAGCTCAAATTTCATGAATTGAGTTTACATTCACTTTAAATCTAAGCTTTCTGATATCCTCTGTACAGCAGTACTCACATGGAAAGAGAGATAGCCAGCATAGGAGGCAGCCACTGAAGTCCAGCTGTGTGTACATGTGCCGACAGGATGAAAAGGAAGACTAGAGGGGTAATGTGCTCTCTCATCTTCAGTATCCAATCAGCAATCTGGTGGTGTACTTTGATCAGTCATTGACTAAGCTGTGCTGCAGCTGTGGTGGAGGTTAAGTATCTGGCTGTGCAGTCTGGCAGGGTAGTCAGGATCACAAAACTGGCTGAACTGGATTACAAATAAATTGGCAGGTAAACCATTTCCCTATATATATTTCAACTGTGTTTCAGCTGCTGAGTGCCCATATTCCAATTCATCTGTACATAAATCAGACCTGCCATAAGATATTAATATAAACATAGTGAGAAATAGTGGGCATACTTTTTCCAGGAATACTAATATTATATGGTATTGAAATATATATGTAGTGTAACAGATCATCTTCTCATAGAATTTTTCCATAGTGGTGTGTCTCTGAATATACGGCACTGTATGTGGCAAAAGCATTGCGATACACTAAATCTGATTAATCCAGGAACCTCAGACGGCTTAGTTTACATTCTTGGTACCCGAGGCAACGTGCTCACAGCACAGCGTGTCACATCTCGAATTGCGGAGACGTGTTCGTACTACTAGTTCACAAGGTCCTCTGATCACCATCAGAATGATTATACCATTCTATGTTCATGTGGCTTGCACAGCGAATGGATAGATCGACAAGCTCTTGTCATTGAGTGCTACATCCTGGCTTATGTCTGCTTAATCAGCAGAGATCAATATGACTCTCCTGGTGATTTTCCATCTCTTCTGATGACCTGACTGTCAATGGTTTTCTGTCGAAATCATGATGTACTCAAATATAGTCATATTTTTGAATGACTACTTGAAAATCTTTGAATTGCGCAACAATTTATGCCCATGTAGATAAATAATGATGCATAGAGCGCACTTACTCACAGCGACCATTCATAATTCCTTGTTCAATTTTATTAACTACATTTAAAGCCCAATTTAACTCTGTTTTTATTACAATACAGGTATGTATATATTACTTGCGTTTACCCAGTGATTTACATACTGCGCATTCACATCAGTCTGTGCTCTCAACGAACTTACAATCTAAAGTCTCTTATTCATATGCACACTTACTAGGGCCAATTTAAACAGGAGTGAATTAAAGCGGAGTTCCACCCTAAAGTGGAACTTCCACTTTAAGTGTAGGGGACCCCCTGACATGCCACAATTGGCATTTCATTTGTTTGGGGGGGGGGGGGGGGG
>BLSH010515420.1:719466-731845 GCA_018402905.1 Glandirana rugosa
CGTATCTCCGAACGACCAATCATATTGAATGAAGATAGAACCATTCCTGTGATATACGTACCTCAAACGTACCCCCCCCCCCCGGCGATCTTCTGGGACACGTCACAGGTCTCAGAAGATTGCCAGGTCATTCACGGCTTGCGCATGCGCAGTGTGCACCTGGCCTGGGCACCCACACTTGCTATGCCCGCACAGCAGGGGGGAAGGGGAAAGGAGTGAGGAATCGGGCGGCCGCATCGCTGGACTGTGGGACAGGTGAGTAGCTATTAAAAGTCAGCAGCTACACTTTTTGTAGCTGCTGACTTTTAAATGGGTGGAACTCTGCTTTAACCTGCTAACATGTCTTTAGAGTGTGGGAGGAAACCCATGAAAGCACAGGGAGAACATGCAAACTCCATGCATATAGTGTCCTTACCAAGATAGAAGTAAGTTATACTAACCAGCAAGCCTCTATGCAGGGCTGGCCCAAGACATTGTGCTGCCTGGGTCCAATAATTAAATGCTACCCCCCCAAAAAAATAAAACACGCCCACCAAAAGGCCCCTACTTTCATTATTTTATATCATGATAATTAAAACTAAAATGAAATGTATCAGGAAGTCAGATTTACATGCAACAGCCCCTTGTCTATATGCAAAATTATTTCACATAACATTATGTTCAATTCCAAGGGGCAGGCTAGGGTAGTATATAGACAGGCTAGGGTACTATAGGGGCAGGCTAGGGTACTATATAGACAGGCTAGAGTAGTATAGGGGCAGGCTAGGGTAGTATATAGACAGGCTAGGGTAGTATATAGACAGGCTGGGTAGTATAGGGGCATGCTAGGGTAGTATATAGACAGGCTAGGGTAGTATATAGACAGGCTAAGGCAGTATAGGGGTAGGCTATGGTAATATATTAGACAGGCTAGGTTAATATAGGGGCAGACTGGGGAAGTATATAGACAGGCTAGGGTAGTATAGGGGCAGGTGGAGCGGCTTGGTTGTCAATTTGCTGGGTAAATAGAAGAGAAGGAGAGGCGGCTGTGGTTCCATTTGCTGCCCCTCTTAAAGTGCTGCCTGGGTCCAATGGATGGACCCACTGGAACCCATGGTTGGACCGGCCCTGCCTCTATGCCAGGGGTCTCAAACTGGCAGCCCTCCAGCTGTTGTGCAACTACAAGTCCCATTATGCCTCTGCCTTGGGGAGTCATGCTTGTAACGGACAGCCTTACAATGCCTCATGGGACTTGTAGTTTTGCAACAGCTGGAGGGCCGCCAGTTTGAGACCCCTGCTGTATGCTGCCCACAGCCACTGTGCTGCCCAGTTAGGTTGGATATATAAAAATAATTATGCAGCTCTTTTACATTTTTTTTATTATGTAATTGCTGCAGTTAGGTACTACCCTCTGCTCTCAAAATAAGCAGCAGCGGTTTCTCTCCAGAAGTCCAACATGCACCCCTGCGCAATGCTTACATTAAAAGTGCCCTAGCTACCTTATGTAGCACAGTTATGGTTTGTTCACGCCGGGGGCATGTGTTGTGCTGGGCATGATGCTAGTCTACTGGTGTGCACTGAGAAGGGTGGTGCAGTTCGTAGTTGTCACATGGTTTACCTTTTTTTTTAACACTTTATTGAAATGTTACAAAATTACATTTCATTTGTCTCTTTTGTATCGTAGTGTGTTGCAGTAAGGTGTGTTGTGCTGCATATAAAAGAATACTGCTGATTGACAGACTAATGTGATTGAGGCCTTAATTGGAGCAGTATGCAGGAAAGGAAGGGGGGGGGGGATGTCATAGGGCTGTAGACTCATCCTACTGCTTGTGTGTGGGAGCGACGGTCCCAATTTCTAAGCTGCCACCAGCACAGGGTATTTTAACTTTTGCTGAAACGCCTAGGAACTTTAAAAAAAAAAATGTAATTATTACTGTACCGTATATGCAGCCTGAGTGCATTACAGTAATTAATACAGAGGCTTCATGTGGCCTTTAAAGGTTTAGTCCATTGGAATATGATATTTTGGTTACAGGTACTGCCTTAATGGACTGGATTACCCATTGATTTCATATATGTCATACTTCTGATTTCCACACTGTTCAGAGTGTTTGGATAGTTCTGTCCATCATTTCCTGCCCTTAGGCCTCATGTTGCATTTTACATTTCTAAAATCAAATAAATGAATCAGTTAAAAGGTAGAGTGGGAACACTTAGTGGCCACAGCAAATGTACAGACTGAGGAGCTTAGCGCAGAGATCTCACCAATAGAATCCCAAAGAGACAGAGGAAAATGTCAGGTAGTTAAAGCGGAGTTCCACCCTAAAGTGGAACTTCCCCTGGTTGGATTCCTCCCCCCCTCAGGTGTCACATTGGGCACCTTTCGGGGGGGAGGGGGAAGAGGACACCTGTCTTTAGACAGGTGTCCTTTTCCACACTTCCGGGAGCTCTGGCCGGCGGACGCGGCCGCTGACGTCAGAAGCCCGGCTCCCTCCTCCCTGCTCGCTCTGCTACTGGCCGCCTGGCCAGTAGCAGAGCGCGGCAGAGCTCGCGCATGCGCAGTAAGGTGCCCGGCGTGAAGCTGTACTGCTTACACGTCCGGGTTCCCTTACCCGCGATGGAGGCGGCTGCACCCGTCCCCCGATCCGAAGATCGGCGGCGGGTGCCGACATCGCTGGACTCCAGGACAGGTAAGTGTCCTAATATTAAAAGTCAGCAGCTACTGTATGTGTAGCTGCTGACTTTTAATTTTTTTTTTTAGCCCGGACCTCCGCTTTAAAGTGGAATTCCAGTCAAAATACAAAATCTACTCTTTATTTCTTTGAAAAAAAATCATAAACGTTTACTTTTTGGATTGCTGAATGTCTGATTAGAAACAACAGTCTAATTTAGATATTTCAGCAAGCCTCCTCTCCTTTGTCGACAGCAGTGGCCTTAGGAAGCAGCCGAATTTTGGCTGCTCAAAGGCACTTCCTTCCGCCCCTGTTCTAACAGAGCCACTGTGAGCTTCGAGCAGCCCGCCAAGCACCACCCCTTCTGTGACATCACAAAGCATCCTCAAATCACAAGCGAGCTCCAGACTCCAGAAAGGTAGAAGAACAAAGATTTTCACATTTTGGAGCATATGACTGGCTTTTTGTTACATTAACGATTGTGGAGGGGGTTATTTATGTATAAGGCTTTTCTTCCACTTTAACTACTTAAGGACCACCCCATGTACATTTACTGTGGCAGGGCAGCCCTTAAGTGCAAAATCACATACCTGTACATGATCCCTGTTGTCGGCTCTGGGGAGCGTGTGCGCGCCGCCGGAGTCGCGCTCCCGCTGTGAATCGATACAGCGGAAGCCAATCAGCGGGCCACCCGCGATCGTTCATGGGAGAGGCAGAACAGCGGTCTGCCTATGTAAACAAAGCAGGCCATCGTTCTGTCAGACAGGAAGAGAGAGATCTTGTGTTCCTGCTAATCAGGGACCTGCCAGTCAGTCCATCTCCTACACAGTTAGAAATCACTCCCTAGGGGCACACTTAACCCTTTGATTGCCCCTGATGTTAACCCTTTTCCTGCCAGTGCCATTTGTACAGTGACAGTGCATTTTTTTAGCACTGACCACTGTATTGGTGTCCCTGGTCCCCAAAAAGTGAAACGTAGTGTCAGATTTGTCCACTGCAATGTCGCAGTCCCTCTAAAAATCGATGATCGCCACCATTACTAGTAAAAACAATAAACAATTCAGTCCATAAATCTATCCCATAGTTTGTAGATGATATAACTTTTTGCGCAAACCAATCAATATTCCTTTTTTTGGGATTTTATAGCAGAATACTAATTGGCCTAAATTGATGAATTTAGATTTTTTACATTCTTCTATTGGATGTTTTATAGTAGAAAGTAAAAAATATTGTTTATTTTTTTTCAAAGTTGAAGGTCTTTTTTTGTTTATAGCGCAAAAAAATAAAAACTGCATAGGTTATCAAATACCTCCAAAAGAAACCTCTATTTGTGGGAAAGAAGGGACATCAATTTTATTTAGGTACAACGTCGCAAGACCGCGCAATTGTCAGTTAAAGCAACGTGGTGCTGTATTGCAAAAAATGGCCTGGTCAGGAAGAGGGTAGAACCTTCTGGGGCTGAAGTGGTTAAAGCAGAACTCCAGTTTCTATTTTTTCTTTTTAATAAATTGATTATAGGTTTTAGAAAATAAAAAAACACGCCCCTTCCTAACCAATGAAACCACAAAGCTTCTAATCCATTCCTTGTTCATCTCTCGCCTCGACTACTGCAACTCCCACCTCATTGGCTTACCATTAAATAGGAAAATCCCCCCTTCAGTCCATCATGAACGCTGCTGCCAGGCTCATCCACCTTACAAACTGCTTGGCATCTGCTACCCCTCTTTGCCAAACCCTCCACTGGCTGCCACTCAACCAACAAATTAAATTCAAGATACTAACCATAACTTTCAAAGCCTTCCACAACCTGGCCCCCAGCTATATCACTAACCTGGTATCAAAATAACAACCAAATCGTTCTCTTTGTTCCTTTCAAGACCTCTAGCTCCCTTGTCACCTCATCCCATGCTCGTCTCCAGGACTTCTCCTGGGTTCTTCCATCCTCTGGATTGCTCTACCTCAATCTGTCCGACTTTCTCCTACTTTGTCGACTTTCAGACGATCCCTGAAAACACATCTTTTCAGAGAAGCCTATCTGGCCCCCCTAACAACTGTACATTTATTTTCTCCATCAGCACATCTCCCACAGTTATTACCTTTTGTATCTCTTGACCCTCCCTCTTAGATTGTAAGCTCCAAGGAGCAGGGCTCTCTGATTCCTACTGTTTTAAAATTTATTGTAGTTGTACTGTCCACCCTCAAGTTGTAAAGAGCTGCATAAACTGTCAGTGCTATATAACTCCTGTATAATAATAAATTCTGTATAATAACATGCAGATTTCACATTTAGGCCATTTGGCTGCCGGTTCGCTTCTGGGTTGAATAATGGTCAGTTTCATTCAACCCAGAAAATCTAAGTGGAAGAGGTCCCAGCACCATTCCAACCCATGTCTAATATAAATGAGTGCCTAGTCCCCAAAGGCCCTTGTGCAGCTAAACAGTCTGCACAATTGTTTGTGCAATTAATAATTTTAAAATTAGAAAGGGTTGCTTTATAAAAATTAAAGATTATCTCTGGAATTGTTATTAAAAATAATATGCAATGTAAGGCTTATGTGCTTGTTAAATCTAGGGTTAGATGAATAAGCTGTCATACTTGCTTTATTCCTCATTCCTACAGGCTTACAGAGCTTTCCTCTTCTCTCTGATGCTTCTGGTATTGGGCGGGCCCTCAACGCCCTCCCATACGATGCAAAATTACTAGTCCTGCATTATAAAAGATGGCTAACTGTGGGTCAGAGCACCAAAGAAAGGAGACACAGAGCATGGTGGAAGCAAGAGTGAGGAATAAGGTGTTATAGCTTATTCTTCTACCCTTAGCCTCAACAAGCATTTAACCCAAGTACTGTGGGTGGCCCAATTGCAAGGATATTTTGTTTACAAAAATCCTGGAGTTCATTTTAACATAAAAGAAAAAATTGCCAACATATATAATTTTCTCATTCCCCAAGTGCATTCTGCATCAAAGCCACGTACACACAAAACATTTCCCAGAGCTGCAGTCACATGATCTAGAAGCAGTTTATAGCTTGCTGCCTGACACACACCATATGGCAGGTAACAATATCTACAAATGTAGGGTGATTTACTAAATAGTGGTATTATTAGACAAATGACAGGATTAACACACCCGGTCCCTCTGATCACTTCTACTACAAAGCTGGAGATGCAGGTCCGGACAGCTGGGAGGAGATGTAGGCCGGGCGCTGTCTTCATCTGGTGTAATAGATACGCTCGTTGCCTTTGATATAGTGCTTAATAGAGTTAGATCAAGAGGACAGAAAGAAAGTAGACACTGGAAAATCTTATTCATAGGGGTATTGCAGATGTTGCAGGCATTATCTAGAATATAGATACCGTTTCCTTTAACCAGAATCCTCCCTGCTCCTTATATTTCATTTATTTTGTTCATTTTTAGAGTGCCAACAAATTCTGCAGCACTTTACAAAGTCCATGCATCATGTGCATTATTTCCTGTTTCAAAGAAGCTTATACTCTAAATGCAAATAATGAACTTGCTTGCCACAGTATTACACATGGCAGAAAATAAATCTGAAAGTACCCTGCAAAAGAAGAAAGAAGAGATACTTACCTTTCCAGCAGGCGTCGTGTTAAGACTATTCGGTTGATTTACTAAAGGCAAATATACTCTGCACTACAAGTGCAGTTGCTCCAGAGCTTAGTAAATGAGGTAAAACTTCACTTTGCAAAGGATACTCAATCACATGCAAGAAAGATAAAAAACTGAATTTTTGTTTGTACATGATTGGATGATAGAAACCAAGAGGGCTTCCTCTCATTTCAGAGGTTCCCCTCAGATCTAGAGCGAATGTACTTAAAGTAATACTAAAGTCCTGTTTTTCCCCTTAAAATAACAAACATGTTATACTAAACTACCCTGTGCAGTGGTTTTGCACAGAGCACCCTCTTCGGTGCTTCTGTCCCCCTCCCTCCTGTTGAGTGCCCCACAGCAAGTAACTTGCTATGGGGGCACCTGAGCCGAGTCACAGCTCAATGTGTCCATTCAGAGAGCTGCGGCCCAGCCCAGCCCCACCCCTTTCTCTCCTCGTTGGCTCACTGACTTTGATTGACAGCAGCGGGGGCCAATGGCGCCGCGCTGCTGCTCAGTCAATGAGGAGGGAGAGTCCGGGACAGCCGAGTCTCTCGTTCAACATCTCTGGATAAGGATGAACCTCGGATAAGTATTAGGGGGGCTGCTGCACACAGAAGGTTTCTTATCTTAATGCATAGAATGCATTGATATAAAAAACCTTCTGCCTTTACAACCACTTTCAGTGGTTGCAGTGCACAGTATATTTGTCTTTAGTAAATCAACCTCCCAGTGATGCTGCTATCCAACACGTCATGGTGTGTCAGATAGCATGCCCCTCACTGGCCGCTGGGGTTCTTCCAGCCAACCCGTACTTGATTACAGAACAAAAGTCTTGTTCTCAGCAGCTCAAATAATCCTGCTCCCCTCTCCCAGAGCTCCAGCTAGATAAGGTAATGAGCCAAGGGATCTGAGCTGCTGAGATAATGCTGATAGGCAATAGCTGAGCTGTTGAGTTACTGCTGATAGGGAGTAGCTGAACTGCTGAGATAATGCTGACAGGGAGTAGCTGAGCTGCTGAAATAATGCTGATAGAGAGTAGCTGAGCTGCTGAGTTACTGCTGATAGGGAGTAGCTGAGCTGCTGAGCTACTGCTGATAGGGAGTAGCTGAGCTGCTGAGTTACTGCTGATAGGGAGTAGCTGAGCTGCTGAGATAATGCTGATAGGGAGTAGCTGAGCTGCTGAGATAATGCTGATAGAGAGTAGCTGAGCTGCTGCGTTAATGCTGATAGGGAGTAGTTGAGCTGCTGAGTTACTGCTGATAGAGAGTAGCTGAGCTGCTGAAATAATGCTAATAGAGTAGAGAGTAGCTGAGCTGCTGAGTTACTGCTGACAGGGAGTAGCTGAGCTGCTGAGCTACTGCTGATAGAGAGTAGCTGAGCTGCTGAGTTACTGCTGATATGGAGTAGCTGAGCTGCTGAGTTACTGCTGATGTGGAGTAGCTGAGCTGCTGAGTTACTGCTGATAGAGTAGCTGAGCTGTTGAGTTACTGCTGATAGAGAGTAGTTAAGCTGTTGAATCATTGCAAGCAGGAGGAAGTAGGAGCAATGGAGATGCTGAATTTCTGTTGAGGGGCAGCAGGGACAATTGAGCTGTAGAGTCACTACTGGGAAGGGGGAACAGGGTCAGCTGAGCTGCTGAGTTACTGCTGGAAAAGAGTAGCAGGGGGGTGCTGAGATGCTGAATCATTGCTGGGAAGGTAGAGCTGAGCTGCTCATTCACTGCTGGGAGGGGAATGAAGGGTGAGCTGAGTCAGTGCTTGGAGGGGGTGCATATTGAGCTGAGTTGCTAAGTCACTACTGGGAGAGGTACCTGCTACATAAAAAGGATTATAGTCATAATTTAAAATGTTGGTAATTTATTAAATGCGGAACTCTTTGTATGTGATTAGGTCCTCCCACAAGGAATACATTAAAAAAAACCCTACTCTTTCTAAAAATAGAAAAGAATATAAAAAAAGGAAAAAAATATCTGCTCTTATAGATACGATCACTGGCTGACGTTGAGACAGTGAGATTTATTTCCTAAAGGCAAATCCACTCTACACTACAAGTGCACTGCAGTGCACTTGAAAGTGCAGTCACTTTAGATCTGAAGGGAAGATCTGAAATGAGGGGAAGCTCTGCTGATTTTATCATCCAATCATGTGCAAGCAAAAATGCTGTTTTTTTATTTTCCTTGCATGTCCCTCTCTGATCTACAGCGACTGCACTTCCAAGTGCACTTGCAGTGCAAAGTGGATTTGCCTGTAGTAAATAAACCCCAAAGTTCCACACCCCTTTCCTTGACTCCCTTTCTAAACTTACAGCTGTTCTGGAAATCATTTTCAATATTCAGAATAATGGACTCAAGCAAGAGAGACAACCACCTTGAATACTTTATATTGCCTTTTATGAAACTTTAGCAGACATTCTTAATAACAACGGCAATGGGGCGCCTCCCCCACCCAACGCAATACTAAATATTTCATCTTCTTTTTAGACAAGTACTTAAGAATGCGTAATATTGCACTTTCTTTAGCAGATACATCCTGGGGCGGTAGTCGGAAACAGTTTGTATTTGTGATAACTGTTTGATGAAAGGAATGGATTTTTTTTAATCAAGTTAAATTGGCTCGTCTTTTAATATACTGCTGTGCAGCAATTTTTTGCCTGTGTCGGCAAATTTCCATGGAAGCTGCCATTTTTATACGCTGAAACTCAAGCTTTACTATCACGGAGTTGTACATTTTAGATTAAAGTGAAACTCTGGGCACACAGCTAAATGCACAATTGAAAGTCATATATGGGATTTTGCCTGGCACAAGATTTGCAGTTGTGCTCAGCCATGCTTATGATTCACACACCTTGCAGGAAAGCCACTCTAATGTTCCCTGGTTAAGAATAACAGCCCAACGTAGATGTAAACGCCGCTTGCTAAAGTGTGTCATCAGCATTTGCCACATATTCTTTCATAAAAATTGTCATTGCCTTTTTTCATTCCCTGTTGCACTTCAGTTCTGCTGTTCTCCTCCAGCCTTATTCAGCTACTTCCTGGGTACATACACTTGCTCCAATGTTGGCTGCACATCATAGATTGGCTTCCTGGCAATGACAGTGGTAGAGCAGGCCTGTGCAATGTGTGTCAGCAAGGGTGCTTATAGCCTCCATGTGATAGGGTAAAATTATACAGTTGGGAGACATCCCGAAACAGGAAACACCTGAACAGTGACCTTTGTGGCAGGATCACCAGTTATTATAAGTGGAATTCCAGGCTATACCTTACTAATCTTAAAAATGCTCCCCCCGCAGCTTAACACCTATGCCGACTAACCTGTGTAAGGCTGGATTCACATCTATGCATTTTTAGTGCTTTTTGCATTTTGCAGATTTGCAACATGGTTTCCTTTGGAACACGTTCTCTAGTGCAAATCTGCAAAATGCAAAAAGCACTAAAAAGGCATAGGTGTGAATCCAGCCTAAGAAAGATGTATATACTATTTCCAGGCCGCTTTATCCCAGTCACATGATCACACCTGTGTCAGCAAGCGGCAGCTGCAGTGGAGAGGAGAGAGAGTGCTTGACAACGGCTCATAATGCCTGGGAGCTGTGACATCATTCTTAGGCTGGGTTCACACTAGTCCGATTCTCGGACATTAGGAGCACAAGTCGCATTATGTCATAAAAACAATGATTCCCGTCTTATCTGGTCCAACTTGTGTTTTTTTTTTTGAAAAAGGTTCCTGTACTACTTTTGTCCGACTTTGATCCTACTTCAGCCCATCGAAAAGCATTGAAGTTGCATCAAAGTCGGATCATTGTCTTAACTGATCCGACTATGGCATGCGACTTGTGCTCTGAGGATCTTGAAGGGGAACTCCACGCCAAATTTTACGTGAAAAGCCAGCATGGGGTCACCCTCCAAGAGCTTACCAGACCCTTCGGTCTGGTATGGGTTTAAAGGAGAATCCCCAATGCCGAAAAAACGGCGTAGGGTCCCCCTCAGAATCCATACCAGATCCTTATCCGAGCACACAGGAAAGAGGTGGGGACGAGCGAGAACCCCCCCCTCCCCCCCGGACCCCATGCCAGATTTTAATTTGAATTTGGCGGGGTTCCCCTTCAAGATCCCCAGAGCACAAGGTGCCTGGTATTGTCGGGATCGAAGTCGGATGCCTGTTCACAGAAAATTGACCCGATGTAGGACCATAAATCGCACAGCAAAGTAGGATCAAAGTCGGACCGTTTAAATGTCCGAAAGTGTGAACCCAGCCATAGGCTTACTATGTTCCATCTGCTGTCAGCGCTCCCTCCTCTCCCCTGCAGTCTCCGCTGGCTGACCCATGGGATCACGTCACCAAACCGGAGAGGTCTGAAAATAGATAAGTACTGTATATACATCTTTAGTTGATAGTTTTAAGATTAGTTAGGTGTAACCTAAAATTCTACTTTAAGAAAAGCTGTGTGTTTAAAAAGATTGGACACTTTTTTGAAATAACATTTATATGTTAAAGCTCATACTGTATGAGAATTTAGTGACTGGGTTTTTTAACTGCCTGCTCACTGGCCAACGCTGGTAAAGCTGATTTATTGTCACATAACCATGCTGAAGGAGAGGCAGCACTGACAGATAGTGGAGTCATCCTATTGACTATGCAGTGTGGCAGAACTGTGACTGGACAGTGAAGGAGAAGCAGTAAACTAATGAGTCTCCCTGTCAATATGCTCTCTCCTCCTATCAGCATGTCATGTATGAGCACTGCAGCACACCATTTCAGTTTCATATGCTGCTTCTCCTTCTCCCAGCCATCAAGTATACCTGGTAGCCAGTCATTGCTAAGGAGAAGTGAAGTAAACCAATATAACAATTGTGGCTAACGTAACTATCTTATGGCTTGTTGTATTTCTGGATTTATGGTTACCTTAAAGGAACAATGACATTGTTTGCAAATGAAGGAAAAACATCAGTTTGTGAAGAAACATCCATTCAACCAGGGCATCCAGCTTGCCACTTTTGCTTATCACTGCTGAATCGTGTCATCACAAGACCGGTCCGCATTAAAGACCAAGGCATTACCTTCTATTGGCGTTAAGAAAAAAGTGTTGGCGTGAAAGCTCCCTCGGTTGATGTGGTTACACCCTCTGCCTGGTTGACTCATTGGGCGTAAGCCTTACTGAGTCCACTAGTTCTGGTGAGCCTCTTCCATATTGGTGGTGGATCCTTCTATGCACGGGTGCTTTGCTGCTGATATTGGGACTCCATTCTCCTCCTTGGATCATATATAAGAACATTGTCTTCATTGTTTGGTACTTCAGCAATGAATCCATTGGACATCTTTCCTTTATACACTTATTGATTGGACAGTTTTTGCACTTATTTAATTGTTATTTATTATGTTTACATTTATGAGCTATAACTCTGCACTGTTGCACTTTATTATTTTTCTACTTCACTTTGAATTATCATGTTTTTTATAATTATGTTGATTGCAGTTTACATATAGCACAGTGAATATTCAGTCGCCTGAGCTGCACTTACCATGTTTACCTTTACAAGGTTTATTTTCACTTTTTAGTGCTGCGCTGATTTATTTTTTTTCACATTTTATGCAGTATTGTCTATTGCTGTGCTGGCTGCTTTTTCGTATATTCAAGACACTAGTGCCATTTTTTTCCTTTGTATTTGCCAGCCATCAAGTATGGGCAGTGGCGGTAAAGATCTACATACAGGGCACCGGAAGCATGTATTCCAATGTGGGGGGGGGGGGGTAGGTTAAGCACATGATTAGAGCTAGAGGCTCTAATAGGCTTCAAAAATAGGGGGGGCTCTGGGGGCGCAGAGCACTGTGCTTCGAGCCCACCCAGTTGTGTGACACTAGCGATTGAATATTCGTTATTCTCACACTGATTCTCCTACCGGCCAATCAGGACCCATTTCTGGACTGGCTGAAAGGAGAAGCTACACTGGCTGCCAGGAGGAGGAGGGAGGAGATGCGAGGAGAGGAGACACAGGGGAAGCTAGCCGAGCACCCGTCCGTCCCCTGGGGTTTGGGGCAGGGTAACTGACCTCCCGGGGGGGGGGGGAAGATGCGGGTGACCCATCTGGGGGGGGGGTTGGCTGGCCGTGCACTGTTTGCCG
>BLSH010515420.1:738503-754984 GCA_018402905.1 Glandirana rugosa
TTTTTTTTTTTTTACTTTATGTGTGTCTTTTTCCTAGTATAATATATAATTTCGCTGTCCAAATATGTGTTCCATCAATCCGGGGTCCCTGATGCAGTACGACCTGATATAGACAGGAACAGTGACACAGTTCACGGTTCAGTCCCGAGTCAGGAGACAGACACTGGCGGTCCCTTACGTCGTTTCTCTTAGATGTGATAAGGTTTTGATACCCCACGTTTCAGTGTCCGACACTAGACGTGTGACCGTCCGTACGTCATTTATAGTTACTGAGGAATGACGATATGATTAACTGGTAGAAATTTCAATTTCCCTATAATAGTGTCTTTAAACGTTATAGTCCAGCATGACGTAGTCCCTGGGGCCTAACTACCTTGTGTATAAACCTGTCGCTTTAATATATAATATGATCCTTTTTCTGTGTGTATTTCATTTTTTTTTTTTTTATTGAACTTCACTATTATATTACTAGAAAAGAACTTCTGTTAAATAAGGTTGAATTTGGAAGTCCTAACGGCATGTATAACTTCTGTATAACAATACTGTAATGATTAGCTTTACAGTATTTACAGTAGACAGTGGAGAGTGTGTAACACAGTATACTGTGTACATATGGTTCAGTCTGGAGTATGTCACATCCAGCACAATGTACAGAGGTGAGCGATTGAGATTATGTCACAGCACTGTACAGTCAGATGGTTTAGAGCAGTGGTTCTCAACCCTGTCCTCAAATACCCCCAACAGGCCATGTTTGCAGGTTTTCCTTTATCTTGCACAGGTGTTTTAAATCAGAGTCAATGGCTTGGTATTTTGGACAGCTATTTAAGAGAAATTCCAAAAACGTGCCCTGTTGGGGTTACTTGAGGACAGGGTTGAGAACCACTGGTTTAGAGAATGTAAAATACAGCACAATCAGAACTGGGACACTTTTGTTAGTATCATATGTAGCACTAACCCACTAAGGAGATGCTTGACTTTACAGGCACTTTTAGTACTTCTGTTGGTGGTTAGGTCTGCAGCTGCCCTAAAACACTCACCAACCCCCCAGTGGTGACCAAATGACCAACCTTCACTGGTCAATCTTTTCTTGCAGGTCCTTATTGGCCCAGTGTTCAGGAAAGAGAGGGTTATTGATTACAGGATACCCAAAATAGGGAAGAAGTATTCCCTCCGCTCAAATGACTTCAGCCCCACTCAGGAGCTAGAAGTGTACCTTTAAGCTGTTAATCTTTGGTTGTGTGCCTTTAACCTCAGACAAGCAATAGACAAAGCAAACGTTTCTGAATATGATCCCTTTAATAGCCATATTCCGGTCTTCCAGGCACAGGCTCATTCCCAGTCCTTGGGACTTGACATTGAGTGCCGGTTCACACTGGGGCGACCTGTCAGGTGACTTGTCAGCCTGACCGGTCGAGCTCCATTCAGTACAATGGAACCACTCTATAGGAGCGACTCAAGTCAGTCTGACTTAGAAAAAGGTTCCTGTACTACTTGGGGGCATCTTCAAAGTGGCTTGCATTGACTTCTATACAGAAGTCGTTTTGCAAGCTGCTCTGAAGTCGCGCTGTATGGGGTGGCTTCAGAGTCGGACGAGAGTCGGGTGACTTTGAAGCCGCCCCAGTGTGAACCGTCACTAAAACTTCCCTCCCCATGGAGAAGACCTATGTGCCAGAGGGTCTTCTTTTTAGGTAGATCCTCTCTAGGCAAAGCCTGGGAGGCACATGATCCTTCTAGAAGGGCTCTATGAATTTCTGTCTCCTTCCTTAGGTCACATTACTGGCAATACATCTCCTAGTGGTTGGTAAGGGTGAAATCAATATTCATAACCCATAAGATTGTGTCTTCTTGCTCAAGCTACTGGAGAACACTCCTCCAAAGCAGGCAGAAATAAACCATGACCTAGGCTTAGGGGAGACCTAATAGTTCCAAATAACAATAACAATCCAGAGCTCAGGCTGGGTACAGCCACCTGCTAAATTTGGAATAGTGACTCTCCAACTTTGTAACATGAAAGATGTAAGTGAGGCTCCTTCTTACTCCTAATTCCTGAATTTCTCCTTTAGGCTGGGTTCACACCTCTGTGCGGAGCGGCTCAAAACAGGGGTCCGGTGCGTCCCTGTTCTCCATTTCATGGTCGAATCAGGGCCAAATTTTTTCCTAAATTCGTCCCTGAAATGGAGCTAAAGACGCACAGGACTCCTGTGCAAGTCACTTTGCAGCCGCTACGGAGATGTGTGAACCGGCTCCATTGAGAGCCGGTCACAATCTCCTCTCATGCGAATTGGATGCGGAGAAATCCGCATCCAATTTGCACTAGTGTGAATCCAGCCTAAAAGTGGAGCTCCTGGCTATACAGGCTATAAAACTGTCCCCTTCCCCCTCCTAAACACCTATGCTAACTAACCTGTGTAAGAAAGATGTATATACTTTCCTTTTTGCAGCTTGCTCTAGCCCAGTCACGTGATTTCCCCTGTATCAGCCAACAACGGCTGCAGCGGAGAATAAAAAGCACTCCGGCATTGGCTAGTAAAACCTGGAGCAGTGACATCACCAATAGGCTTCAATGGCCCATCCATTGTTGATGATCCCTCCTATCCCCTGAAGCAGCGCTGGCTGACTCAGGGGAGCCGAATCACATGACCAGACCTAAGCGGCCCAAAAATAGGCAAGTATATACAATACATCATTTTTTACACAGATGGAAGGGACAGGTTTAGTTTTAGTTTGGTGTATAGCTGGATTTCTACTTTAATATAACCATGGGAAGGTTGAAAGCCTTTTATGGCAGTCTTGATGTCCATGTGCAGACCTGGGATTTGGTTAAGCAGATTGGGGAGGGGTTTAACCCTTTTCTTCTGTATTCAAAACTATATATTTTCCTATATAGTGCTGCTGGTTGGCTAAATTATTTTTCTTGTAAAAAGCAGATTAGGCACCATAGAATGAAATTACTGTCCATCCACTATTCTGAAAGCCTCTCTAATACCAAAATGCAACTACCCTTGCTGTGAAATATATACATAAATAATAAATACATAAAATAAAATAGAATATTCCTTTTATGCTAGCAGGGACAGAGAAATTGATTATTACCACTATATCCGTAGAACACAAAAAAAAGAGCTTATGCAGTTTTTTTTACTATGGTTTCACATAAAAGGTTGTATGACAAACATCTAGTTTAAGACCAGAGCTAGGAGTTCAAATGCTATTATGTGCACAATAAAGAAAGTAGAATGTAATAGCCAAGTGCTGAATGGGTTTAGATGTTTTTTTGGGGCTAAAGCTTAATAATGGTCAATTACATTTAGACACCAGCTTTTTCTTTATTACAGGACAGCTGTCATAAAATAATGCTATGTAGTCATCATTGTAGGGATCATTAATACATAAACATATAATATTATACATATAATAAATTGTGTTTATTGCTACACGAACATGTACTATGTGTTCTTTGTAAAGTACCGTAAGGTGTCTGATCTTAAATTTACTGTCCCAAACTGCCACCAAAGGCCCATCATGTGCCTGACACTCATAGGTGTTGGGATCATGTGACATTGCCTTCTCTCTTGAACAATTCAGTGCCTGAGCATTTATGGGTCCAAGCATTATTATATGTGGGGCAGGAGTGGGTGTCAAGCCTTATGTGTATACCAGCTTTTTAAAGACATGATTTGCACATGATTTCCAAGGGGAAGCTTTGGTACGTTTTTGTAGAGGGGGACAGCAGTAAAGATACAATTCATCTTATGGCACCTTCTATATTTCTGTTCACAGAGGTTCACTTTAAGGAGAGTGACAACTCTTTTCAGAATCTAAACTTCTTCAGATTCTTTGTCACTGACACTTTTTCTGCCTGGACTCCAGGAGAGCATCACCACATGTTGATAGCCACCTTGTCTACAAATATTTGCTCCATTGGTGGCTGCATGGCCAAGCGTTTCGTGATAAGGACAACAGTGGATTTAAAAAAGAAGTATGGACTTCCAAAAAAACAAACAACCATACTCACCTAGGTGGATGCAGAATTGATCCCCTGCCGTCTCTGCAATGAGAACTGAGCATGGCTCAGTTCTCCACCTCTGCTCTAAGCAGAGAGCCGTCCGTGACTGTCAGTCACCTCTTTCTATTCTCCCCTCCAGCGCTCACTGGAGTGCTGGGCTGTTGAGGGGGTGGAGGGGCTGACTCAGGCTCTCAGGTGATCGCTGAGAGGATGAGCCAGGTTGCCTGTCCAGGCATCTGAGTGGCTCCCAAACATATGGTCAGAATCTTTCCCAAGCCTGGACTGGGTGAGTGGCATCTGCTGTCGGCTGAAAACGGGCCACAGGAGTGCAGTTCATTCTGCACCCCTGTGACCCATTTTTAGTCGACAGCGGAGAAGAACAGGAGAAGCCTTTGGCCATACTTCTCCTTTGATGTGTGATGTGTGTTCAAAATGGCTAGGTGTAGTCTCCATGTAACAGGGTGACAACGCAGAAAAAAAATAGAGAGACAGGGAAAGAATGTTGTCACCCTATAATAGGCAGTGTGTGCACAAGGACCTTAATGGAGGGATAACCAGGTATTATTTTAATGTTAGCTATAGATTTAAAAAATATTAAAAATGATCACTAAAAATACATCCATAAATTACAGACTATGTGAGATTTTAGTGATTAGGATTACATTAGCACACAATAGAGGAGGACCATATATGGCCTTAGATACACTAAAGGCATCTCAGATATGATATCATAGGACATTTTCATTGATTTAATTGACAGGTTTACTGTCATTTCATTACACTCTTAATTAACCCCTGACATCTCACAGCTGCCCCTGAGGCAATTGTAGTTAGAGGTCTCCTCAACTTCACTGGGAAAAGAAAGGGATTTTAAGGCATGCATGCTATATTTATAAAGCAAATGGCCCTCACGTCATGTGTCACACGCATGCTGCGATCGTCACCCTTGCAACAGATGCTTAATGGATGTCCACGTGTAACAGATCACTCTTTGCTAGGCTCCATTACCCCGTAGCACTGAGTCTGCACGTCTGAGGTATTTCCTGACTTCTTATGCTGTGCTGCATATTTTTCCCAGTACAGCAAATAATAAGCTAACCCATGGTTTCTCAACCAGGGTTCCGTGGAACCCTAAGGTTCCTCCAGAGGTTGCTAGGGGTTCCTTGAGCAATGGTCAATTTCTACCTCTCAGATAAATTCCCAATTACATCATTGATCTTTTTAGATATCTGTAAGGGGGGTAATTCTTCCCAATGACCACAAGTGTAAGGAGCATTCTTCCCATTGACCATCACACGAATGTATCATGAGTTGTAGATTTTTAATTTTTAGCAGGGGTTCCCTGAGACCAGAGAACTATTTCAAGGGTTCCTCGGTGTTGAAAAGGTTGAGAAAGGCTGAGCTAACCTATACAGAAGTGTGCTGATTCATGGATCAGAGATATAATAAATTGTCTCGTGACAGAATGCTTTACCTGATCAGCTAGGAGCAAGAAAAAAAACTTCTTGGCACCTGAAATTGAAAAGTTTTTAAAGGCATGTTGGTAATATTTTATACATTGCCTTTATTTTATTATTTTATTCAGTAATAAAGAATATATATATATTTTTAAAGGGAACTACTATCACATGTAAGGTAATTATATCCATACTAATGCAGTTGCAACAAAATAACTGTATTGTATGTATACTTTTTATTTGCAGTAACAGTTTTTTTCCTAAACAAGCAATAGCAGTCTATAATTGTGTTTTTTAGTCCTCTACATAACAACTTAACTTTTTTTAAAATTCGTTTTAACCACCTAAATATTAAAGTGGTTGTAAACCCCATTCATGAAATATGACCTAGGCACATATATCAGTAGTGTTTACTCATCCCTCTCCAAAGCTCTTAGTGCCGTATCTTTCTTGCTGCTTCATTCCTCTGTTATCAGCAGGGTCACTTCTGACAAGCTCTCCAACACAGATGATAACAGCAGCTGAAAATTTGTGTTGGGGAGGGAGCAGAGAGCTTGTCTTTTCAAGGTACAGCTCTGCACGTTCCTTCTTACCTCTGGAAAAACAAGAAAAAAAGGAAGGCGCACGCACCTAGTGCATTATCAAAAAATTAATTTATTCAAAAATGAATAAAAGAGGGTACTCACAAAATGTAAGAAGACAGGACATGGCAAAATCAAAGCACAAGGCAGGATAAAAGCGAAGCTCTGAATAAGGGGGTGCGCCCCCGAAACGCGTCAGCTTTTATCCTGCCTTGTGCTTTGATTTTACCACGTCCTATCTTCTTACATTTTGTGAGTACCCTCTTTTATTAATTTTTGATTAAATTAATTTTTTGGTAATGCACTAGGTGCGTGCGCCTTCCTTTTTTTCTTGTTTTTCCAGTACTTTTTGGATATCCCCGTCCGAGGAGGGCAGCACACATCGGTCCATCTACCTTTTTTCCAAATGGTCACTTGCCATCCTGAGGATGCTTTAGCGCTGGCACTTAACATTTTCTACTCTGTATGTCCTTCTTACCTCTGCCTATGTGGAGTGGGGGTGTGTGCCTTTCCTCCAATCAGCTCTCACACAGTGTATGCCCAGACTTCACACCCACTGCTGAATAAGGAAACAAGATTTGTAACACACTCTGTACTTTCTAAAGAGTGTAGATAGGGAAAGACAGCAGATATACATGTAATACTTATGTAGTGAGATTTGTTTTATCCCTGTGTATCACCTGAGGCTGTTTACTTCACTGGGTATAGGACGGAGAGGGTTTGCAACCACATTAAATACTGATGCTAATGGGCAGGTGCAAGCTCTTTGCTTTTGTACAGAAGGGGAGAGGGAGGTGCACCTAAGTGTAGTATTAGTAACATAGTTTATTGCACAGAATACATTTCACTTACAAGATGTACATAAAACGATGCATTGTGTTAAGAAAATCATCATCCTCAGAGGCTGCCATGGTCCAGAAGCGTGTTTTTTATCTACATCTTGTAAGTGAAAAACTGTGTTACTAATATTACACTTAGGTGTACTCCATTCTCCCCTCCTTTTCTGTGGTTTCTTACAGAGTATTAGACACACTCTGGGGATGGCTGCCACCTAAAATCACTTTTCATTTTTCATCTATGACTTTTCTCCTGGACTTTGAAACCTACCTACCTATTTTAAGGACTATATACACATACTCTTCCTGCTACTGCAGTGCAATTGTCCATATGTTGTACGCTTGGTTGTTTTTACTTTTATGACTTTGCTTTTTGTAGAGCTGAATGACTCAGAGATGGGACACACACCACACTCCCTCTTCCAATACCAATGGAAATGCCTTTCTCATGCAACCAACAAATATGCTGGCAATGCTGGGCTCTCTCATTGGAAAGCCCAGCACCATTTGCAAACTGTATGCCACAGATGTAATTTGTAATAAATGCCTATTTGTTAACCCAATCACGCCTGGCCTCCATCCCTTTAAAGAATCACAGTGGTCATATGATCGGGATCCAGTCCCGTCTGCTACGATCTTTAGCAGGGGCCAAGAATTGTTTTGACAGCTCGGTCTCTGTGCTGGGAGTGAGCAATAAGTGCACTCTCAGCACAGAAACATCGGCCGCCCAGTGACACATATGTGCAACATGTGGGTGTTACAGCCACCCTTTTGCAGCGGCACATTATGCGGGTAGCAACAAGTTAAATATTTTATACAAATAATCAAAAAGATATAAAATGCTTTTAAAACTAATAAAATGTAAAAATAAAATTGAGCAGAATCTTTATAATTTTA
The DNA here is from genome assembly GCA_018402905.1 of Glandirana rugosa. NCBI lineage: Eukaryota > Metazoa > Chordata > Amphibia > Anura > Ranidae > Glandirana > Glandirana rugosa. Next base: position 746,281 of record BLSH010515420.1, read on the forward strand.
TAAAGAGTCTTTCATATAACTCTTGGCACAGCACTATTACATGGGAGTAGGAGGAGAGTTCTCAGCCTGTGTAAGCTCCAACTAGAGTGGCTCTGGGCTTACACAGTGACTCACTCCAAATGGCTGAACAGAGCAGTGTGGATGGCGGTGTTTATGAAAAGAAGTGGGAACATTAAATATCCTTTCTTATCTGTTCAGTTCTGTTTGCTATAAGCCGCATGTAGTAAGTACAATGGCCATCGAAAGTATCTATGGCACAGAAAAAAATAAATTAATTATAGTTAAGCAATGGCATTTAAAATTGCTGGCAAATATTTTCAAGCTTGAATTATTTGTTCCCACAAAGTGTTTTAATTATTAACTAAGAACAATATTTTTAATACAATATCCATAGACAGTAAACGGCTTTACAAGACTTCGGCTAGGAAAGAAAAGAATTTGCATATAGGCGGGGATATGCAAATAGCACATCTCTAACAGTTTTTTCCCCTATTTCTATAATTTAGTTCCTTCCAAGAGAGATCTGCGTCTCCTACTTTATGCAATTTTGAAGTACAGCCTCAGGCAAGGGTGAACAGCCAAAATTTCAGCCCTGTCTTATTAGAGCTCATTAGTATGAGATATGGATTTTGGCTTCAGCTCGGCAGCGTGAGACCGTACAAATCCCTGGGCAAAGAACTCTTACAGATTACAAAATTGTACATAAAGACTCATAAAATACACAGTGCTACTTGTCATTGGTTGAATAAAAAGCGGAACCAGTTTTAGAAAATACTGACTCTGTAGTTTCTAAACTATAGTGATATCTAGGATTTGCTGATAGTGTTGGAGTTTTAGCAATACTGACAAACATTTTGAAAAGCTGTTTTATGCAATAATTGCATCCTAGATGCTGTCTTATTTTGCACTGTTTTAGCATTGCTGAGTATGTCCAGTTAGTATTATTAAAAGAAAATGGACTCCAGGCAAACTTTATTAAAGTGATTGTAAAGTCTTGTTTTTTTTTTTAAATAACAAACATGATATACTTACCTCCTCTATACAGTATTGCACAGAGCAGCCCCGGATCCTCCTCTTCTAGGGTCCCTCCTTGCAGCTCTTGGCCCCTCCCTCCTATCAAGTGCCCCCACAGCCAGCAGCTTTCTATGGGGGCACCCGAGCCGAGTCAGAGCTCCGTGTATCGATTCAGACACCTGCCCCTGCCCCGCCCCTCTCTCCCCTGATTGGCTGGCTGGCTTTGATTGACAGCTGCAGAAGCCAATGGCGCCTCTGCGGTTGTCTCAGCCAATCAGGGAGAGTGTCCTGGCTGGCTTAGACACTCATGGACATTGCTGGAGAGAGATGGGGTTCAGGTAAGTAATTAGGGGCGGGTGCTACACACACATTTTTTTATCTTAATGCATAAAAAGCATTACGATAAAAAACCTTCTGCCTTTACAACCCCTTTAAGTGTTCTTCTGAAGTTTTAGAAAAAGGCAGCACCTGGCTGCAATACTAACCTTCAATTTGAAGCTATCCCTCACAGTAATTCCTCTTTGCCACAAGATGTCTTCAGTCTTCTGGGTTGATGGAGAATTATAGGCATTTCTATAGTACTATCTGTAATATTATAGGAGTTTTGTTGTCGTTTATCTATATAATTTGGTATCCTATTTTTTCTATCACTGGATGATCATTTTGTGCCATTATACATCCAACAAGTATTACACTTTATGAGATCAGCTTTTATATATTACTGGAACCCTGACCGCCTTGCCTCACATTTTTGACAATTGTTAATCCATTCAATCTTGCAGGATGACTGTGCCCCTGTACACGTAGCCAGCTCCATAATGACATGGTTTGATGAGTTTGGTGTGGAGGAACTCCAGTGGTCTTCACAGAGCCATGACCTCTACCTTACTGAACACCTTTGAAATCAATTAGAATGCTGATTACAAGCCAGGCCTTCCCATCCAACATCAATACCTGACCTCACAAATGATCTTCTTGCAAAATGGGCACAGCTTCTCGTAGACACAATCCAAAATCTTGGGGAAAGCTTTCCAAAAAGAGTCAAATATGTTCTAGCCACATTCGCATATCAAAGGATTAGTTCACCTTTGGAAACATGTTAAATGTAACATGTTCCTACTCCTGCAGCCTCTCACCCCCCCCCCCCATTGTGACAGCAGACTGGGGACCTTCTCCCCATACTTGTGAGTGAATGAACTACAAGTACCAACATTCTTTGTGGCTTATGGCTTGTAGTTCTCAATGAACTGCCAGGGCACTAGTGAGTGCTCTACGTAGTTCATTGAACCTTCCTGTCATTGTGTAACTACCTTCCCTTATGAGGCATGTGCAGACAGATACACTGACAGTCTGCAGGAGTCTAAGATTGCACCCATGATCTGCTGATGAGCTGCAGACTCCTAATAAATAAATAAATGAAAATTTTCTACTTGCACAAAAATGTGCATTTATCATTTTTTTAATTAGAAAGGTGAACTTATGAACGTGTCCTTTAATGCCTGTGGTTTGAATAGGATGTCCAACAAACTGATATAGGTGTAATTTTCAGGTGTCTACAAAGATTTGGCCTTGTAGTACAAATATTAATCCAGGCACCAACAGCAGATTAGGATAGCAGGGGAACAAATGGAAGGTAATAAATTATTTCAGTGGTCCCTAGTTCACTGATATACAATCCCACATTTCTGCTTTAAACGGGCTGTAGCATTTAGTAGACAGGCAACCAGGATTTCCATAGATCAGCCTCCAACTATCTGTCATTGCAGCATTTACGTAAAGGACTAATAAATACAAAATTTCTTCTTTTCACACCCTTTTAATTCTGACAAATCCTGCTGTTTTTACATAGTTTATTGCTCCATTAATATCAGTTCTGGCCCAGGAAGCATCTAACATTTCAATGTGTCTGCCCACATTTTTATATATGGTCTCTTTGTTTTTAGGGCCAATATTTAAAGAGAAACTGAACTCTAGAAGCTGTGTCCAAAAAGCAGGCAGAGAGCAAAAAAAAGTATTATTTTACAGTTTACCATTTTTTAGATGTGGTGGCTATTTTATGCTAGCTTACATTTTTGTAAGCTTGTTTTCCTTTATTTTTACCTGGTGATTGGGTCTGTTATTTTCCACCCTCCTTTAACAGATGTTAATCAGCTTTTATTTATTTATGTAAAACATTTATCCCAAAAGAAAATAAATTGTTGCTGTAAAGGCTTAGGCCTCATACACACGGACGTTTTTGGACGCCGGCGTTTTCTGGCGTTTTTTGCAGCTCTCCATGTTAGTCAATGGCCCCATAAAAACGCTGACGTTTTTGAGCTGTAGATGACGTCGGCGTTAGTGAGCTGAAACTAGAACCCACAGCCAGCGCGTTCTGAGACTGTAACATTTTGCAGTTTTTTGACGCTGACGCCGCAAAACGCCAACTAACACCAGCGAACGCCAACTAATACTGTACTGGCGTTAACCGGCGTTTTTTGACGCCAACGTTTTTAGGTTGAAAAATAGCAGAGGGATGATTTTTAAAAAAAAAACGCCTATTGACGCCGACGCTCACTAACGCCGTCGCATAACACCGAAAAATGCAGATTTTTTTTCTTCGACGTCGGGCCCAACGTTTTGTTTATTTTTTTCAGAAACGTCCGTGTGTATGAGACCCTAAAATGGAACTAAACTCATTGTTTTAACAGTTTAAAAAAAACTTTTACAGCACGTGGTTGCATGGTCACATTGGTTGTGCTCTCAACCAACCTGGCTGGTATCATTAATGATCACATGTACAGCACCATAGTAGTTAAAGATCAAACAGAGGCCAAGATGCCAGCTTTCTTGGCTGAAAACGATAGGAGGGTTTAGTTCTGCTTTAAAAAGTGTTAGCTGGAATTTGGCTTTCAAGAGGAACTAAACTCATCTTTTAAATGGTTTCCCAGACATGCCATGAATGATAACTGTCACAGGTGCTTTTGTTCTCAGCCATACTGTCAAGCCATCAAATGGCTGGCGTCATCACCGATTGTATGTGTGGCACAGCACCATGGCAACTGCAGATCAAACAGAGGCTAAGATGGTAGCTTCCTTGGCTGTAAAGAATCAGAGGGTTTTGTTTGGTTTTCATTTATTGGTCAAGTCCATCTAAATCTGTAAGTGCATCTAACACTACCCTTCTCCAGATTGACAATGCTGGTATCCAAAAGTATCTCTGTTTCTCCTCCATCCAGAATGGAGCCTCCCTGCGACAGGAATTGTTTTATTGGCCAGATCACCATGTGAAGATCAAGAATAAAAAAAATGTAGGCATATTTTTTGGGTTACCGTATATACTCGTGTATAAGTCGACCCATGTATAAGCCGACCCCCCTACTTTTGCCCAAAAAATATGGGAAAACTTATTGACCCGCGTATAAGCCTAGGGTGTGAAATGCAGCAGCCAGAACACAGAGACAGGGAGCCAGAACACAGGGACAGGGAGCCAGAACACAGGGACAGGGAGCCAGAACACAGGGACAGGGAGCCAGAACACAGGACAGGGAGCCAGAACACAGGACAGGGAGCCAGAACACAGGGTGCCAGAACACAGGGATTTTAGCCAGAACACAGGGATTTTAGCCAGAACACAGGGACAGGGTGCCAGAACACAGGGACAGGGTGCCAGAACACAGGAATTTTAGCCAGAACACAGGGATTTTAATGCCAGGACACAGGGATTTTAAGGCCAGGACACAGGGATATTAATACCAGGACACAGAGACTGTAGCCAGAACATATAAGGGATGAGTAAGGTAGTTTAGTTTCACATTAAACAGAGCTGTGCTGCTTCTAAGAGCCGTTCAGTGCTTTGTAAGTGTGATTAAACACATTGGAATGCAGAGAATGCTGAGAATGCAGAGAGAGAGCTGCAGCTCTTCACTGAGATCAGGAGGTGGGTGGGACTGAACAGCTAACATCAGCTTGTCCCGCCCACCTCCCGACATCAAGCTGAGAATCTGACACCTCTCTCAGCATTCTCTGCATTCCAATGTGTTTAATCACAGTTACACAGCACAGAACGGCTCTTAGAAGCAGCCCGGCTCTGTTTAATGTGAAACTACTGATCACCACAGACACTGACTCGGGTATAAGTCGAGGGGGGTCTTTTTCAGCACAAAAAATGTGATGAAAAACTCGACTTATACCCGAGTATATACTGTAATTTGTGCTTTAAGCACAATTAATATTTCTCAATTTTTCCTATAACAGCAAATTCACACTTTTTGAGTTCAGTTCCATTTTAACTGAATGGCAGCTAACCTGCCTGTGTATTGTGGTTTGTTGTAAGAAATCGAAACACTCACCGAAAACCCCTACAAAAAAGATAGAATGTACAAATTCCATCCAGCGTCCCTGGTGGCCTTGCACCCAGTATCTCTGCACTGCAAGGCCTGCTAACAGCTTAGTCACCATGCTGCCTGATTTGATGTTCCATTCATACGGGGATTGATAGTGATGGTCTATGCACTGTAGAATGTGCTAAGGAATTTGTTGACGACATTTGAAATCAATAATATAAGTAAAAATGTTTTCCTTTTGTATTTCAAAGTGTTATAGGTAAGAAAAGGCATTTTTCTACCCGAAACAAGATAAAAGAAAGATGATTTTTATTTATTGAATGTGTGCACGGTTACTCAGGTCTAAGCGTTAAAATCAAACACTCTTTTTATGGATAGTGACTAATCCCCTTTGCCGGCAGCCTGTTCATAGGTATAATATATTTCCGAAAGCTCAAATGGCTTTAGCTGTCCCACTTTAGTGAATCATGTGCCCTCTGCTATTCTGGGCTGTGTTGCCGGGAGCGATGGACATGAGGGAGCGAGTGTAGATCATAATGGTGCATTTTTACATCTGCTCAGGGCTTAGAGGGGTTCACAGCATATAATCCACATTATGAATGATGTCACACGTGCATTGTGTAATCCAGAGGCTCCAAGTGGGCAACTTAACCTAAATCAGAAGGTTCTCCGGTGTGAATAAACAGCCAGTAATATTTATTTATGTATCTGATAACGTTCCAATAACCTGAAGGGAATAAAAGGGAACTTTTAGCTTTTCCTTCTTATATTAAGTGTTGTTTCTACTTTTTTGTTCTATACTTCATTAGTGGTTGTGTTTGAAAGTTAAATCACATGTAAAAATGTTTGACCTGTGATGAGCCTGAAAAGAAAAAGGTAAGAGAGAAAAAATGCTAGTAATGAATAGGCTGCATCCCCATTGATGACGCTGATCTCTTGATAAGAGAATGGATAGGCTATATACTCTGTGATGTCATTTGTCTGTAAAAAATAGGTAATATTCTCAGTGATGTCACTGGTCTCTAGTAAATGGACAGACTGCATTCTTAGTGATTTCACAAGTCTATAATGAATAGGTTTACATCAGCGATTTCACCAAAATTTAGTGAAAAGCTTAGATATGTCACCCATATCTAGTGAAAGACTAAGATCTAGGTCGCCATTAGGTAGTGAATAGGTTATCTGTGATGTCAGTGGTCTTTAGTAAATAGAAAATCTTTATTCTCAGAGATGTCACCAATATTTTGTGAATGGAAAGGCTGCATTCTCCGTGATGTCACCAATCTCTTATGAATGGATGAACTGCATTTTCACATGACATAAATGGTCTCCAGTGAATGAAGAAGTTGCATTCACAGCGATGTCACCAATCTCTTGTGAATGAATAGACTGTATGCTCAGCTTCCCTGGTAAATAGGCTGCATTGTTAGTTATGTTACTGATCTCTCTAGTGATTGCATAAGCTGCACTACCAGTAATGCCACTGGTATGTAGGGAGTAGGTTTACATCATTGATACCATCATTTTCTAGTGAAAGTATAGGATATGTGTCACCACTACAGTTGTGCTCATAAGTTTACATACCCTGGCAGAATTTATGATTTCTTGGCCATTTTTCAGAGAAAATGAATGATAAATCAAAAACTTTTCTTTCACTCTTGGTTAGTGTTTGGCTGAAGCCATTTATTATCAATCAACTGTGTTTACTCTTTTTAAATCATAATGGCAACAGAAACTACCCAAATGACCGTGATCAAAAGTTTACATGCCACAGTGATTTTGGCCTGAAAACATGCACACAAGTTGACACAAAGGAGTTTGAATGGCTATTAAAGGTAACCATCCTCACCTCTGATCTGTTTGCTTGTAATTAGTGTGTGTATAAAAGGTCAATGAGTTTCTGAACTCCTGACAGACCCTTGCATCTTTTATCCAGTGCTGCACTGACGTTTCTGGATTATGAGTCATGAGGAAAGCAAAAGAATTGTCAAAGGATCTGCGGGAAAAGGTAGTTGAACTGTATAAAACAGGAAAGGGATATAAAAAGATATCCAAGAAATTGAGAATGCCAATCAGCAGTGTTCGAACTCTAATCAAGAAGTGGAAAATGAGGGATTCTGTTGAAACCAAACCACGGTCAGGTAGACCAACTAGAATTTCAGCCCCAACTGCCAGGAAAATAGTTTGGGATGCAAAAAAAAACCCACAAATAACTTCAGGTGAAATACAGGACTCTGAAAACATGCGGCGTGGCTGTTTCAAGATGCACAATAAGGAGGCACTTGAAGAAAGATGGGCTGCATGGTCGAGTCGCCAGAAGAAAGCCATTACTACGCAAATGCCACAAAGTATCCCACTTAAAATACGCCAAACAGCACAGAGACAAGACTCAAACCTTCTGCCACAAAGTCATTTGGAGTGATGAGGCCAAAATTGAGCTTTTTGGCCACAACCATAAAACGCTACATTTGGAGAGGAGCCAACAAGGCCTATGATGAAAGGTTCACCATTCCTACTGTGAAACACGGCGGTGGATCGCTGATGTTTTGGGGATGTGTGAGCTACAAAGGCACAGGGAATTTGGTCAAAATTGATGGCAAGATTTTGCATTTGCATTCATCAGCCAGGAAGCTGCGCATGGGACGTACTTGGACATTCCAACATGACAATGATCCAAAACACAAGGCCAAGTCGACCTGTCATTGGCTACAGCAGAATAAAGTGAAGGTTCTGGAGTGGCCATCTCAGTCTCCTGACCTCAATATCATTGAGCCACTCTGGGGAGATCTCAAACATGCAGTTCATGCAAGACAGCCCGAGAATTTCCAGGAACTGAGGAATGGGCAGCTTTACCATCTGAGAAGATAAAGAGCCTCACCCACAAATCCCACAAAAGACTTCAGGCTGTCATTGATGTTAAAGGGGGCAATACACGGTATTAAAGCGGAGTTCCACCCTAAAGTGGAACTTCCGCTGGTTGGATTCCTCCCCCCCTCAGGTGTCACATTTGGCACCTTTCGGGGGGGAGGGGGAAGAGGACACCTGTCTTTAGACAGGTGTCCTTTTCCACACTTCCGGGAGTTCTGGCCGGCGGACGCGGCCGCTGACATCAGAAGCCGGCTCCCTCCTCCCTGCTCGCTCTGCTACTGGCCGCCTGGCCAGTAGCAGAGCGTGGCAGAGCTCGCGCATGCGCGGTAAGGTGCCCGGCGTGAAGCTGTACTGCTTACACGTCCGGGTTCCCTTACCCGCGATGGAGGCGGCTGCACCCGTCCCCCGATCCGAAGATCGGCGGCGGGTGCCGACATCGCTGGAGTCCAGGACAGGTAAGTGTCCTAATATTAAAAGTCAGCAGCTACTGTATGTGTAGC
>BLSH010515420.1:772216-785548 GCA_018402905.1 Glandirana rugosa
TAGACCATTTTTACGTCTAGGTTAGAAAGTCCTCTCCTCCTTCCCATCTCCCTATTCCGTTTGAGTAAAGTGGCGACATAAGAGGGGTTATCGTCCGTTAGGTTCTACAGATGTTACGGTCTTTGCGGCCGACAAGATCGCTCCTGAAGGACCACATCCTGCATTTACCCCTCCTCCGAACCTCGCGTCGCACTCGGCGCTGACGGTACATACCTCGCTCCGTCTCCGGTTTTTCCAGGTGTTGCGCAAAGTCTCGCACGCGTGATTCGGGCGGCCTGTCCGCGCGAGGAAACAGTTCACATGAGCGTCCTCCAAGACCCAAAGAGGAAAAGAACTCTGGAAGCTGTGCCCAAAAAAGTAATGTAGAGGGCAAAGGACTAATCATCAGTACTGGCTGTGATCTCCCTTCAGCTGGTCTTTTCCCCGTTACTCATTTGCTAGATTTGTTCTGCTCTGTGTCTCTATGTGGGGGCGGCCATCTTTGTAGAGGCAGAGGTTTGCTTCCTCATGCCAGAACCTCCTGCGAGTACACTTGACAAAGGAGCGCGCCTGTCCGGCGGGCTTAGTGCGCACGCTCTGAAACGCGTTGTGGACCTTTTTGGCCTCTGCCTCGCTCCATACATGGCAGTCGCGGCTCACGCTGCGCTCCAAGCCTCCTCCCCATTTACGTCCTACACCAGGAAGTCCTCGCTAGAACAGCCGGCGTTTCTGGCATTGTAGACATCTTGGATTGCCTGCTATTGGGGAGAATACAGCGGTGAAATGAGTTTGCCTTATCCCTCTACCCTTCCTCCTCTCCTGAAAGATTGGATCTGCATTTTTACCAGATGTAAGTTTTTACAGCTTTTATACCACACAATAAATACTTGCACTCAGAGGCGCTTTTCTTCTTTCCTTCCTTTATTTTCATTGGAGATGCTTCTACGCCAATAGAAGAGCTGGACCCTAGTGCATACATTGGTGACGGACTACTACTCTCAGCAAAGTTTTTTCCATGCCTTTGGACTGTTGGCGCCAGCCCTCCTTTTATTGCAAGGAGAACAGTGAGCAGCACAGTAATGACATCACCAAATCTCACACCAAATCTTCTGAGACTAGCAGTCAGAAGCAGCAGTGCCTTAGATCTCACACTGCAGATATACAACTATGAGTCTGGATGCACAGGAGAGCCTAAACACACTCACATACCACTAATAGTTTTCAGGGTGGAATTTCAGGTACAAATCCTTGTTTAGGCACATTCTGTCATGGAGTGACCGCTCTCACCCAGTTGTGCTCCTGCATTGTCCCTCTGTCAAATCATTCCCTGATGGAGACTATGATGAAATTAAATTTGGCCGCACACTATTCTTACATACAGTTGGTGCGTTTCACACAAAAGAGTGCCCAATCATAATATATTAGTTATGATTGGGCACTTTTTTGTTTGCAACACGTCAACTGTATGCTATATCCTAGTGCTGTTTGTCCCGCGTTTGAAGAATAAAGGGCTTTTATTGGATGACATCTGCAGTGTGCGGCCAAGTTTAATTTCTTCATGGTCATATGTGGCGCCGAGCTTGGGTCAGCACCTGTTAGTTATCTCTGAAGCATCTAAACCTGAGTGCTATTTTGCTTTCTATTGGATCCTGAAGCTCTGGAGCAAGTGCATGTAGACAGGAAGTCAGGAGACAGAAGATCAGCAGGACTGATATGTAGGGATGGGCCTGCGGTTCTAGTCAAATGTAAGTCGAATTTAGAACATTATGGGGCATTCGCAGTGACTTTGCCGCAGCGGAGCGCCCCATAATGCACTGCGTGCAGACGGCGTGCACAGCTCCTCCTCCATGGCAGGGCTCCCGCCGTCTGCCTGCTGTTTGTTATGACAGTTTGTTTATATGGCTGGGCGGGGCCACCCTGTGACGTAAGCGAGCAACCCCGTCCCTTCTGACGTCATGTGACATCAGAGGGACGGGTCATGTACATACGTCACCAAGTGGCCCCGCCCTGCCATATAAATAAAGTGTCACAAGAAACAGAGCAGTCAGCGGGAGTCTTCCCATGGAGGGGGAGCTGTTGAGTTGTTTTTTTTTCTGGTCTGTTTCTCGTCTGATTGATGATGGATTACAATGGGGGACACTTATTTTTATTATTTAATATAGGACTTGTCCCTAATTGTCCCGTGTTTTTTTCTTTCTTTGACACTTTTCGTGAAGTAGTAGGGGTACGAGGTACCCAATATTAATTCACATAGGGGGTCCGGATCTGGGGGCCCCCTTATTAAAGGGGGCTTCCAGATTCCGATAAGCCCCCCACCCGCAGACCCCCACAACCACAGCCCAGGGTTGTGGGAAAGAAACTTTTGTCCCCATCAACATGGGGACAAGGTGCTTTGGGGTGGGGGGCACAGAGCCCCCCTGCCCCAAAGCACCCATACTCCCCGTGTTGTGGGCATGTAGCCTGTTAAGGTTCAGAAGGGGGGGCACTTGTCCTCCCCCCCCATCCTGGCCGGCCAGGTTGCATGCTCGGATAAGGGTCTGGTTCGGATTTTAGGGGGGACCCCACTTCAGTTTTTTTTTAATTTTGGCATGGGGTTCCCCTTAAAATCCAAACCAGACCCGAAGGGCCTATTATGGACTGAAGGGGGGACCCTATGCACATTTTTTTAAGGGACATCTCTGTACATTGCCGGGAGACGGCAATACATTGCAGCCGCGATAATAAATTACAATTTTTCCTTCACAATTGTCATTTTGCTCTGGCTATGTTCTAAACATCACAGAGTTGCGCCCTTTTACCCTTTTACAGGCAGACTAAGGGACCCCCGCAGACCAAGGCACATTATTTAAAGGAATATTTCATTTTTATTGTTTCACTTTAAGCATTATTAAAATCACTGCTCCTGAAAAAACAATTAATTTAAAAACTTTTTTTTTGCATTGATACATGTCCCCTAGGGCATGACCCGGGTCCCCATACACTTTTTAGGGCAATAACTTGCATATAAACCTTTAAAATGAGCATTTTTGCTTTTTCATGTTCGGGTCCCATAGACTTTAACGGTGTTCGAATGTTCATAAAATTTTTTTGTCTATTCGCATGTTCTGATGCGAACCGAATCGAGGGGTGTTCGGCCCATACCTACTGAGATGCAACAATGATTTAAAAAAAAGAGAATTTTATATGAAAATAAACATGGCAGTTGTTTATGATACACAGATTTACTAAAACTGAAGAGTGCAACATTTGGTGTAGCTGTGCATAGTATCAGCTTTTAACTTCAGCTTGTTCAATTAAAGCGGTTGTTAAAGCGGAGTTCCACCCAAAAGTGGAACTTCCGCTTTAAGGGAAGATGACCCCCCGACATGCCACAATTGGCATGTAATTTTTTTGGGAGGGGACCGGGGACCCTGTTTTCACAGGGTCCAAGGTCCGCTTCCTCTCCTGGTGCCACGGAGCTGGAAGGAAGTTCACCTCCCCCCCTCCCACCCGGCAATCTTCTGGGACACGTCACAGGTCCCTGAAGATATGCCGGTCATTCGCAGCATGACTCGCGCATGTGCAGCGCACGCCCGGCTTTGAAGCCGAAGCTGGGCACCCACACTCATGATGTCGGTGCCGCACGGAGTAGGGAGAGAAGAGCGAGGCTTCAGGCGACTGCATGGTTGGAGCCTGGGACAAGTGAGTGTCCGATTATTAAAAGTCAGCAGCTACACTTTTTGTAGCTGCTGACTTTTAATAGGGTGGAACTCTACTTTAAAACACTCTGACATTACCATACTATCCTCTCTGTCTCCTAATCCTGTGTCCTCCTGTGTGTGTGATTTATAAAAAAAGCCGATTATACCTCATTTCAGAGCGGCGCTCGGCGATCACATGACCGGCCGGCTCTCTCCTTTCTGACAGCTGCAACGGGCGAGGCCGGGATTCCCCTGCTGACGTTAGCCAGGAGGGAAGGAGGAGAGAGCCGGCCGGTCATGTGATCATCGAGCGCCACTCTGAAATGAGGTATAATCGGCTTTTTTTTTTATAAAGCACACACACAGGGGGGACACAGGATTAGGAGACAGAGAGGATAGTGTGGTAATGTAAATGTTATTCCAGCAGCTGGAGGGGGGGCGCCCTGGTACGAGCTGACAGGCAGGGAGGGGAGGGAGGAGGAGGACACAGGAGAGCAGAGAGAAGAGCTGCGGATGATGGAAGCACGTAAACTGACCACGGTGTCAGGGCTCAGTAGCCATGATATTCTGTGGTCAGTTTACAGAGGGGAGGGTAGAAACTGGCAGTATCAGCCAGGTATTTCAGGTGATAGGGGGTGCCAAATTACACAGCACAAACACTGTGCTGTATAACATGCTTTAAAGGGACAGGATCCATTTTTTTTTTTTTTAGGTTAGCAAACGCTTCAAGCTTTGACAAAAAGTAAAATGGATGCCGATTGGTTTCTATGCAGAGCTGCATCAGATTTTGTACTCTCCAGCTTTACAAAATCAACCCTATAGTGCTTTAGAAGGTAAATGTCCTCTTGTTAGGGTTTACATCTACCTAAACAAATCAGATTGTAGAATAGTTTGCAGATGTTTTGCATCAAAACTGGCCTGTAGTTGTAAGTCATCTTATGTTTCCTTCATTCTAGTATATTACAGTAACTGGCTGTAATGCAATGTATCCCTAAGACTGAAAGGTTATGTCATGTGTAGTATGCCAGAAGGAAAAATAAGATAGTGGTGGTGACTCAGAGGGCGTTAAAACATGAAATCCTAATCTTTGTTATACAGAAATCTTTGTCATGCATTTCCCGCTGACATGTTCTAGATTAGAGTGAGTGACATAACTATGTTGCCTTCCATGATTGGCTAACAGCAGTCATGGGACCTAGGGACGCCGCCATTCCTCTGAAGAGCTAAACATAACAGCAGCCCGCACCTGAGCTCTATGATTACACAGAACAAGAATTTGGAGTGGGACTCCCCTGGCGGACAGATTGATGATATAGTAGATGAAACTCCCAGACATTTGGCAGGGTTTTCATTGAGTGGAGTGGCTGATCTCCTGCCACCTCCATTCCTGCAATCATTCTATTGTGTGCTTCATGGAGGCTGTGCGGGCTTAGTATGGAGTCCTGGGAGACAGGCCTGTTCTTTATAACACTTAATGATCTATACATTGAGGGTGAAGCTTTGCAGTAATCTTTATGAAATACTTTGAACACAATGATATGGAATTTATCACACATAATGAGACAAGGCTTGTTACTACTGTTATACACACGGCAACGTTCCTTTGTTATGTAGGTAAAAAATCAGGCTGGGTCTCTCTAAAGAGCTTTCAGTTTAAAAGGTGCATTTTTAAGGAAAAAGTGAGGGATATACTGTACTTGTAGGACTTTATAGGTACTTATAAATCTACAGCAATTTAAACGTATTAACTTTTATTCAATCCATTAAATTACATATACATATTAAAGTATTAGAGCTTAAATGGGTACGGTAATATATTTAACAGCAGTTATTTTAATCCTCTTCACTATTTTAAGGTTTACTCCACTATGGTAACTTCGATTTTACTAGTGGTGGCTGGTGCTCCATCGGTCGGGGGGGGGAGGGGTCTTGGGGCGGCAGACGGACCAAGGAGGAGGAGAGCGGCTTTCTCTGTCGTGTTTTAATCCATCCGCGGGGCTTCCCCCCTCCATCTGCTCTGTGCCCCCCCTCCGTCTTCTGCTCCCGGCCAATCGGGTCTTCGGACTCCCGGCCACTGGGGTCTCAGGAGCCACTTCTTGATTGGCCAGGAGGAGAAACAGGAAGACGTTGGTGAATATTAATTTGTGAATGTCATAATGTCACACAAGTGGGTCGGCTCAGGACACAGTGTTCTGTGCCCTAACTCACCCTTTTTTGAAGGCAATTAAAGCCTCAGGCTCTAATCGTGTGCTTCTAAAAAAAAAAAAAAAAACCCCTATTAAAATCCATGCGTCAGGCACCCTGCATGTACATTAGGGGCCAGACGCATGGATAGGGGGCGGTGCCCGTGTGCCCCCTATGGATGGGCCGCCACTGCATTTTACACATGTATTACAGGGAGATATCTAGGAAGGCTTATTTCAGCTCTACACATTTCTCAGAACAGTGTCTGCTTAAGGGATTTAGGGCTCATGTACACAGGTGCACAAAACAGGGCATTTTTATCCATTCAGGGTTTTTTATGGTTCTGAACAGAGCTGTATAGTTTTCTGTGGACCCATGCACACAGCTGCAACTTTTGCTGCATTCAGATCCAAGGAAAAATAGAAAAAGAAAGAAGGATCTTATTTTATGCTGCACACATATTTAAACATTGTGAAAATGTTTACATGCCTACGGTGTACAGCGCAAATGCATTCTATTAAAGCCACCTGCTTCCTAGCAACAGAGGATGCTAGGTGGCTTCTAAAAGAAAATCCACTTACACTGTAATGCTGTATGCATGTAAATGTTTCTCAAATATTGCATGCGTACAGCATGCCTAATACTTTTTATGCAGGGTCTTGCTGCCAGCTTCTGCCGGCGAGATGCTGCGTACAAGTTGTTCTATTTTCATACAGGCATGTGCATGTACCCATAGGAGAAAAATATTGGGTTTGCTTATGTAACAACCTTAAGTGTCTATTTAACCATAGCCTTTAAATTAGGAAAATATTAACCACTTGATTACTGGACACTTTCACCCCTTCCTGCCCAGGCCAATTTTCAGCTTTCAGTGCTGTTGCACTTTGAATGACAATTGCACGGTCATGCAACACTGTAACCATATGAAATGTTTATCATTTTTTAAGACAGATAGAGCTTTCTTTTGGTGGTATTTAATCATCACTGGGTTTTTTATTTTTTGCTAAACACGCGAAAAAAGACCAAAAAGATTTTAGTTTCTGTTATAAAATTTTGCAAATAAGCAATTTTTCTTCTTCACTGATGTGCACTAATGAGGCTGCACTGATGGGCACTGATGGAATGCAAAGATGGGCACTAATGAGGTGGCACTGATGGGCACTGATGAGACTGCACTGAAGGGTACTGATGGAGCTGCTCTGATGGGCACTGATTAGGTTGCATTGATGAGGCGGCACTGATGGGCACTCATGAGGCGGCATTTACAGGCACTCATAAGCTGCACTGATGGGCACTGATTGTAACACTGACATGTAAAGCATGCTGTAATTGGCCCTTTACCTCGATCTGTGATCAGCTGTGTCTGAAGGACCCAGTGATCACAGAACGTGCCCTTTGCACACCCCGAGGGTGCACGGGGGGTAGGAGTTTTGGGAGAAAGCGAATTGACGCCCTCCCAGAATTTAACAACCACGCTGCAGCTGTCTTTCAGCTATAGCGTGGTCAGTAAGTGGTTAAACACTATACCGGGGAGCACAGGGGACATGGGAAAATGCCTATTTTCTCAAAATGCCAACTCTATAGAGCAGCCTTTCTCAACTTTTTTAACAAGGAGGAACCTTTGAAATAAGTTTCTGGTCTAAGGGAAACCCTGTTAATAATTATATCTACAGCTCACGATACATTAGTATGTTGGTCACTGGGAAGAATGTTCTTTACATTTGTGATCACTGAGAAAAATACCCTCTTAAACATAGTTAAAGGGGTTATTAGTGTCATCGGTTACTTATCCGAAAATCAGAAATTGCTCATTGCCCAAGGAACCTCTAGCAACCTCTGGAGAAACCCTAGAGTTCCACAGAACACTGATTGAGAAATGCTTCTATAGAGAGTGTATGGTTCTTCACGCTTTTAACTCTTCAAAGTGTTAAGGATTACCTCTTGCTAAGTTTTTTTTTTTTTTTTCAGGAAAGACCAGTGTTCTAATTTGCTTAAAGCATATCTAAATCCAAAACCAAAAATGTTGTGTATTGCAGCTTGCCAGTCATTAGGTGTGGTAGCACATTGGTTTTCTTTTTCGAGCTAAGAATATTTTCAGCAAGTATAGAAAATACATGGTTGAAGTCTAGCTTCTGCGACAGTCATGGCTTCTTCCATAGATACAGTGGAGGAGTGAGTACAGCCATGAACGGTCATGAACTATGTTATTTGCAGGATTAACAGGTGAATCTAAAGAGAAAAAAAGATTGCTGGATAATGGACATCTCCTTTTAATGGACGGTCCATTCTAAAAATCTCAGGATAAGGAATTTCAAGGTGAGTTCTATATAGGACTTACATTCACTGCAGTATCAGGAAATTATTGAAAAACATAGTTGGAGATAAACTTTAAATAGAAAGCATCTGTAAAATACCTTTGGCTATGCCCACACTAGCAGATCCCTACCAGCCAGTTGTGAGCTAGCCTCGGAGAATGGGATGTCTTTTTTGACAGAAATGCATATACTCAGGACCCAGAGTTCTGCTTAGGTCTTCCCATCAGTTTAAAATAAACATAAGGAAATTTGAACTAAAAGTATCCTTGATGACTGCTCTCAAAGAACAAAAAGAGAAAGGAAAATACGTTCAAACTGGCTTCTAATGTGTTTTTAAAATGTGATTTACTTTTAAGAACAATATAAGTTGGTATATTTATTTTTATAGTTTGGTTTTTAAGAGAAGGTAAAGGGACAGAGCGTCCATAGGCTGGGCAATATATCCATTTCTCTGCGATATGTGGGTAGTTTTTATACACATGCAGTTGTGCTGTTGTTAGTGGCCATATCAAATCAGTACTGACACTTTGAATGATTATATTAACAATTTTATTTTTAGTTTATCAAATCCAAGTCTTGCGTATGTTCGTATTTTCAAATGAATTTAATGCTGTGTGACTGCCGACAGTTTGTGCAGTTTGAATTAGAGGATTAGAGGTAATTTCAGTTTGATATTAACATACAAGGTCACACAGGAGGACTATGAGTTGCAAATAAATGTATGAATATGTGAAGCCGAAGATGATTATTTGTCATGAGCTGTGGCATGGAGGGGAGGAGTACATAGGATTGTTCTTGTCATGACAGAAATAGATACGGTGATGCAAAAGTCACATTGTCACTTAGGAAAACAAATGTATTAATAAAAAGCACTGAGAGGTGAACTTGCTCTTTCAGGAGCAAGTGTGACCCCTGCAAAACTTTGTTGTAATCTTAAGATTATCATATAAAAATTCTGTAACCTGTTTTTGAAGGAAACCTGTACTGAGAGAAATTTGAAGACTACCACTGTAAAATAATATAATATAGATAATTGAGCAGATGATAACACGTTGCCAAGTTATGGTTTATAGGATGGTATTCATCTGGATATTGTGGGAGCTGTGAAGTTTTGAGTTTCATGTTTTATACCTAGAGCTCTTGGAGCTTGTTCAAACAGATAGAGATGAGCACCCAATATCTGTGTTTTTTGGGTGTTCTGCCCTTATTTTGAACATTATCCCCTGCAGGAGAATCAAAGGGCGCATTCAATGTAGCTGATTGCCAACATCTACAGTATTAAGAAGAAATATAGAAGAATGATGGCAGGAAGAGACCAAGTGGTTCATCAAGTCTGCCCCATTTTTTTTCTATTTATGATTTTTTGATAACAGATCTGTATTTGCTCCAAGCATGTTTGAATCCATGTACTGTTGACTGACTCACTACCTCTGCTGGAAGTCTACTCCAAGAATCAACTATTATTTCTGTAAAATAACACTTTCTAAGAATTGTTTTGAAATTTCCTCCTGCTAGTTGCAGGCCATGTTCTTGATTTTGGTTTCATAATGAAAATACTGCACTGCTGAACCTTATTCACCCCCTTGATGTATTTAAAGCTTTCAATCATGTCTTCCCTTTCCCTTCTTTCCTCCAGACAGTACATATTAAGTTCCTGAAGTCTCTCCTGATATGTCCTCCAGACCTTTCACTATTTTTATTGCCCATCTTTGGACTTGTTCAATCGTATTAATATATTTTGTAAGTCAGGGCTCCAGAACTGGACACCGTATTTTAAATGTCTACTTAAAGATCTAACTAAAGATCTATATAGGGGAATCAGGACCTCTTCTCTCCTGCTGATGACCCTTCTAATGATGCAACCTAGAATTCTATTCACTTTTCCCACTTCATGGTTACACAGTTTGCTTATTTTGAAGCTGTAGTGCTAGAGGGGGTGCTTTGTGGTTGTTGGTACCACTTGTCAAATGCCCTGTTTAAGTATTAGTCTGAATGAGTCCTTATCAAAGGCTTAAGCTGGCCATACATGTAATGGAAATTCAGCTGGTTCAGTAGGAACGAGACTTCTAAAATATATCAGTTCTCTCAGCACTGCAGTCAATAGGCTGCAGCACTGATCTGTGTATTTTGATGGCAGAGAGGTGGGGGAGACTCCCCGCTGTCAGAATACAATGATGCAGCGGGGAGGATTCCCTCATCCACACCAATTGTGTGGAGGGGGGAATTGTTTCAGTTTTTTTCAGTCAGCCACCTGGTATGGGCCACCATGTATGGGCAACCTTAGAATGACATGAATAGCTGGAACTTGGAGAAAATGGAATGGAAGTGCTAGGATTGTAAAGTCAATTGAACAGCATATTTGGATAATGCACAGGCAGTTTCTTCATGCCAAAGAATCTCTGTTACCCTGGCTTTGCGACTGAAAGAAACCACAATTGAAACATCAGACCAGAATTTTAAATGTCCAGATATAGATGTATTCCAAAATTAAATAAAGAAGTTTCTATGAAGAACTGGAACAGCAGATCATAGGAATAGAGGGCCAGAATTCAAATTGGCTGATCCATCCTTTCGGCAGAGATTGTGTGACTGAATGCCTTGGCTTTTGTTTACGTGAACAAGCAATACTGGAGGAAACCTTTAGCAGCATATTCTCTAGAAAGGGTATTTTATCCCTTCTGTTGCTCTTTTCTTATGTGTGCTAATTTCTTCATTAAGTATTTTTAAATGGCAATGTTAAAACAGGTATAAATCCATTCACCCAGAGAGCAAGGATAACTTGCCACAAATTTGTGGCAGTGTTGAATTGTAAGCCTTGTCAATTTGCTGCACATTTTCACTGGCACGTTGTACACTTGCAGAGCAATTGAAGCACACGTTCTAGTTGACACTTTTCCAATTTGTAGCAAATTTGCATGGCAAGTCTCTAGCAAGGGCAAAGTTGCATTGGTGGATTCTACAGCAAGAGACCTGCAAGTCACAGTGGCCCCTGTGGTGGGAAGACTATTGCACAACATAACTGAACCAGAACTTGCAGCAGACTTACAGAATGTTTGCAAAGAAAGTTGATCTGGAGTCATGCAATGCGGACTTACTGCACTTGCGCAACAAACCTGTGAAACCTGGCAAGTCTAGCAATGGCTTAGCAAGTCATTGTCAAACTTGCAGCACAATTGCATGCTATCTTGACACTAAAATCTCATATAAATATTAACATATTAATGTAAATTCAAAAGTTTTTTTTCAATATTTTTAAATCTGTAGCTTTCATTAAAATAATACTTGGTGATCTAGCAATAAAGGATAATGTACAGGAACTTATTGTTATAGGGTTGCAACACTCTGTCCCTGTCTCCCAATTATACTCTTGCATTATTATTGTCATATAGACTTCTGATGGAAGCTACAAGTGGCCTCTTCTACACACATTGCAAAGGCATGGCCTACTGTTCTCACCTTCAGGAAACCTGCCCTGAGAAATGCCATGCTGCCATCACTGGAGTGCATGTGGACAGGAAGTGGTTCCACGGAGGTTGCAGGAGAGCAGAAGCACTGAGGTGCATAACAGGTTGTTTATGATGCACAATCCTTTGGCAATCTCAATGTCATTGATTTAGGGTTTTCATCTACTTTGGGCACAGGAGAGAACATGATGAAAAATGGAAATGACTAGATTTTGAGTAGACCTGTCTTTGATAATAGCCCATTCTATAAGTTTTTTTATGTTTCCAACAGAGACTAGACATATTGAATGAAGACATAAAATATTTATGTTCATATGTGTGAAGCAAAGTAAGTCTTGAGTTATTGCAGCTCTGTATGCTTGAGCTTTGCTAATTTGTATCAATATTATTCCTGTAGAGATCATGTTTGGTTTTTGTGTGCTTCTCTCTTGCTTAGTGCTTCATTGACAGCTCATTCCATAGGCCCGGCTATCAGTTAATAAAAGATGTTCAGTGAAATGAAACTGAGACTAATACTCTCCCAGGAGATTCTGTTTAACCCAACCCTACCAGTTGTTTCACAGTAACTGTATTCTCTTGACCAAATACCATATCAAGCCTTACCAAGTCAAGAGTAAGGCCTCATGCATCATGTAGGAGAAAAGCAGCTGTAAAAATGCACCTAAACGGTGTTTCTTCAAGCATGTTTAGGTGCATCAAGAGCTTGGACATTTATTCATTTTATTGGGCAGAATATTCATTTATTCTGGCTATTGAAATGAAAAAAATTCTCAAGCGCTAAAAGTGTTTTGCATTAATACATGTTTAGATACGTTTACCCGCGTTTTGGCACATCAGGTTTTTATATGCTCACAAGCTATCCTCCTGAATACCTCTAAACTCCTGTAAACGCCTATAGTATGCATGGTCACAGGTTAGCATGAAGGAGGGAAGTTTAGAGGAATTGAAAAAAAGAGCTCAAACACCTCTAAAAAAAGCATTTTTCACTCAAGTGTGTATGAGGCCTAAAGAGGACAAGATACCTTTAGACATCCAAGTGCTAGCAGGAAACTGTCATCTTTTTTACATTTTATATATGTCGAAACATATAAAGCCTAAAGCAAATGCATTTATTAAAGTTGAATTTCTGCATAATATTGCATTTTCCTCAATAGTTCCCTTCCCCTCTCTCTCATTTGTTTTTCTTTCAATTGTTTATACGGTACATATTATTTGAAAAATCATATATCTAAAAGTGTGTGATGTCATCAGTGTTACTTGAAAAATGCAGAGATACCTGGGCACTGGGAGGATGGATGAGGTGGGCATCAATATTACTTCATTTTCATTTGGATAATCTGCCAGTGGAGTGGAAGGGAAGAGTGGTTAAACGAGAAGTGTGGTGAAAGTGCATCTCGAGAGCCAATTATCCTACTAGTATGTCTTTTGAATGTGGGAGGAAACCAGAGTACCCTAAGTAAACCCATGTGAGCTTAGGGAGAACATGCAAACTCCATGTACATGGTGTCCTTGCCAGGATTCAAATTGAGATCCCCAGTGCTGTCTGTCAATTGGAACTGAACAGCTGCCGATGTCAGGAGCACGTACCATATTTGTGTGGAGAAAACGGAGTTGGCAGCGCAAGCACGGGAGTGAGGGTTGGGGGAGCCCAGACAGATTGAGGCTGCGGGCTCTTGGGGGGGGGGAGGGGGGACCCTCGGTTAGTCACCT
>BLSH010515420.1:785704-801564 GCA_018402905.1 Glandirana rugosa
GTAAACTACCAAATTGTCAAACCAAATCTTTACACTCTCAATCGTTAGGGCCGTACTTTCCTTTCATTGACGAAAAAAATTCGGTGCAATGCGCACCTGCACACTACCATTGTGAGTAGTTTTAATCTTGTTTAATAAATTTGTTTTATACACTACTGCACTTAGAGGCGCACCTTTCTTGTTCTTTGTTACCATATTTGTGTGCCCTTGCTCTCTTTTGCCACTGTCTTGTCACCACTGCCACATGGGAGTTACATTGTCCTGGCACCTATCTTAAAGCAGAACTAAACCCATCGATTTAATGGCTTAAAAAAAGCAGTTACTTTCCTTTCATGCCGGGATTGCTAACTCTCACATTTCTAAACCAAACTGTTAAACCATCAAATGGCTGGAATCATAATTGGTCACGTGCAGCACCATGGCAGTTGCAGATCAAACAGAGGCTAAGATGGCAGCTTCCTTGGTCGAAAAGAATAGGAGGGTTTAGTTTCACTTTAACTCTCAGAATCTTACATCTGCTGAGAGTATACACTGAACTGCATTTGCACTACAGGCAGTGTAGCAGTGTACAATTACAAAAAAATTTCAGACAGGCAAAAGAGTTTTTCTTGGCAGACGAGACATATAAAATCACTTTTGCCAAAAAACCATACCTACTGCCAGTTTTTAAGGGGGAAGGGGGGGGGGGACTTCAGGTCTCCCTGCTTTACAGTGACTTTGCAGCTCTTTTAAAGTCTTAAAGTGTTTGTTAACCCCCCAAAAAAATATATATATCCTGTTCCTTTAAAGCATTTTATACAGCACAGTGCTTCTGCTGTGTCATTTGACATCACCTGTAATACCTGGCTGATCCTGCCTGGCTATACCCTTCCCCCTGTACTTAGACCACAATATATCAGGGCTGCTGAGCCCTGACACTGAACTCATCCATACGTGCCCCCATCAGCCGCAGCCTGCTATCTGTCTCCTCTGTGCTCTTTCCTCCCTCCCCTCTCTGCCTGTGGTCTTGTGACAGTGCCTGCGCCCTCAACTCCTGCTGCTCAAATAACTTTCACATCTTCATACCATCTCCTCTGTGTTCTAATCCTGATGATATGAAGATGTGAAAGTATCTTAACAACCACTTTAAGTTTATGAACAGAGCTCTGCCGAAACACTATTAGGAAAACAATAGACTCTGTAGTCTATGTAGCTAGTCCTTTAATTTCATTGCAGCATTTTGTAAAGCAAGGTGTTGATTGCACTGTTTAATAGTAACCATTAGGCCTCATACACATGGGCGTTTTTTGACGCTGGCGTTTTTTGCAGCTCTCCATGTTATTCAATGGCCCACTAAAAACGCTGGCGTTTTTGAGCAGTAGAGGGCGTCGGCGTTAGTGAGCTGTTTCTAGAATGCAGGACCAGTGCGTTCTGAGGCTGTAGCGTTTTGGCGTTTTTCGGCAAAACGCTTACTAACACTCCCTAAAGCCCGCTAACGCCGTACCGGCGTTAACCGGCGTTTTTTGACGCCGACGTTTTTAGGTTGAAAAATAGCAGAGGACTGATTTTTTTTTTAAAAAACGCCTGTTGACGCCGACGCTCACTAACACTCACTAACACCGATGCAAAACGCCAGACCCGACGTTTTGCTTATTTTTTTTCAGACGCCTGTGTGTATGAGGCCTAAGGGAAAACCTGAAACCAGGTGGCTTGTCAAATACTGATTTGGGAGATCAATGAAAATATAGTTAACTCATGTATACTGCTGTGCTGCGCCTATCACCCTTGCAGTATATAAATGACCCCCATCTTCCATGGTGGCCTCGTGTTTCTTAAACTTTGAATCCATTTCTCTGTAACCTCTGAGATTCTTATTTCATTTTGTTGTATAATTTAGAGAAAGATATGTGGACAGGCTCTGTTTTTACAACACGTTTAAAAATTCAGCATTGCGCCAGATGCCACATTATTACAAACATTAAAGAATCATGGCATAGAGAGAGAGAGAGAGCGGTGCATCAAAGATCAACGTCATTGCTGGAAATCAAAAGGCTGCACATGAAAATCAAGGCTATCCAGTGTATCAGTGAGTCTGGCAACATGTTATAACTATGTATTACCACTACAAAGGGCATGAATCCTGTTTTGTACATGTAAATCTACAGATCACCATCGGTAAAAAACAAAAACATTTCCTTAAGAGACTGCAGCTAGAGGGCAATGCTCCACAAAATATATTTCTGTTTTGGGTGTAGAGAGCTAAGGTGGGATCTCCTTTACTGTTGGGGAGTGGGGGCTCTTCTAGGGCCCATTCATGCCAGTGTTTGGGACTTTGTCCATTTTATTTGGCATATTGGGTTGCGTTGAGTCCTGTTTTGTACATATAAATCTACAGACCAACATCAGTACAAAAAAAAGAAAGAAGGAATTTCTGTTTTGGGTGTAGAGGGCTAAGGTGGGATCTCCGTTACTGCTGGGGAGTGGGGGCTCTTCTAAGGCCCATCCACGCCGGTGTTTGTCCATTTTATTTGGCATGTTGGTTTGCATCGAGTCCTTTGATTTTCAATAAGCCCTTAAACTATGTCCATAGTGAAATCATGCTGGGCTACCTGAACATTCAGTAATTAAGCTTTGACAATAAGGGCCGGTTCACACTGGAGCGGCGCGGAGCGGCGCGACTCCGCGGCTCGTTCACATCTAGGCGAATTGTCAGGCGACTTGAGTCGCCTGACAATTCGCCTCAATGCTGTGCAAATGGGACCGTTCTAATAGGAGCAAATCGCTTCGCTCCGCCTTAGAAAAATGGTCCCTGCACTATTTTCAGGGCAATCTCAGGCGGCTTGCATTGACTTCTATGATAGAAGTCTCCTCGCAAGCCGCCTGAGATCGCCTGGAGCGCCGCATCACGCCGCTTCGCGCTGCTCCGCGCCGCTCCAGTGTGAACCCGCCCTAAACCCTGGAAGCTGATTGGTTTCTTTGCAGACCAGCACACCAGTTTTAGTAATCCCCCACATTGTGTGTCTATTACACAAGCTCCATTATTTTTGCCAGATAGGGTCCTGGATTTGGATATTGGATTGCTGTTTTATGCATCAAATGACCCCTGTTTGGGGGTTCTGTTTTATTTGCACAACTGCATTGTCCATTCTTCAATAAGATGTTTCAGCAATATGTATAATGCTTTTTTACATCTGCTGACCCTAATCAGTTTATAAAGTTATCCATTTTCATGTGGTGAATCAATAATATAATCAAGATATGTCCATGATTCCTCTACAGTTGCACCAAGTTAAATAGTTGACTGTCATATTTGTGAGGAATTTACCTTGCATTCCCTTACTCACTTGCATATTTTGGCATAAGCAACATTGCACCTAAACCTGCCAGTACACTCAAGCTAAAATGGTAAAAGAGCTTAGATTCGGTCTCATTTTTGTAACTATGCTGGTAAGGTGAACCTGTTCTTTTGTTCATTCATAGCATGGCAAGCAGGTTCACGTAAGTCCACCATTAGGCAAACATATTCATTTAATTTCTGCAGGTTTTTCATTTTAATACTTACCTTGTCCAGGAATCAGAGAAATTGTCTTCTTAGTCATTGTGACATCATTAGAGGGTGAGTTGTGTTCTTCGGCCCCTGGGGGAAGGATCCTAAAGGGCATCCTGTGTCACTACCAGACATTGTGACATCATTGGAGGGTGAGTTGTGTTCTTCGGGCCCCTAGGGAAAGCATCCTGAAGGGCATCCTGTGTCACTACCAGACATTGTGACATCATTAGAGGGTGAGTTGTGTTCTTCGGGCCCCTGGGGGAAGGATCCTAAAGGGCATCCTGTGTCACTACCAGACATTGTGACATCATTAGAGGGTGAGTTGTGTTCTTCGGGCCCCTAGGGAAAGGATCCTGAAGGGCATCCTGTGTCACTACCTTCAGATATAGGGCACCCACTGGACTACAGCTCCCCGTAAACTCTTTGGAATTGTAGGCAGTTCTGTGGACAGTAAGTAGGAGGGTTGTCAGCAGAAATAATGCCAATAACTCTTTTCCTTAGTGTGTGTAATGAGAGTTGTCACCATGTGAAAGGATGGACTATTCACTGACACGATCGCCAGATTTTTTACATTATAACAACATTAAATTAACCAGAAACATTATTTTTGCTTTGTATTATTAACTCCCTTAAGTTCATGTCTTAGCAAAGATTTAGTTCACTTTAAATGTCCTCACCCAGTGGCACTTATACCTGTGAATGGAGCAGTGAGGAATCAAACACCAAAGGCCCTAAGTGAGCTTCAAGCTGTTGTAGTAATAAAGTTGGAGCTCATACAGGGCTCAGCACTCTTTTCCTGCCTCCATGTGCTAGTTCCTCGTGATTGGCCTCCCAATTACCAATCATGGGTGGAAGGGGGAGTGAGTTATGTGCTCCCTATACCTGAAGTTTTGGGTATTTCTCTTCATTCCAGGTGGCAGAATGGTGTAGGAGATTGAAGGGAAGGTAAGTGTATGCAGGCGAGCGCTGGGCATTAAAGCGAACCTGTTCCTCTGCTGTGCATAGATAAGCCATAGGTTCCCTTTAAGGGAAGTCTAACCATTCTGTTCTATGCACTGCTCACTACAGCCATCCGATGAATACAGCACCATGATTATAAGAAGAGATTGAAATCCTAATATGAGGGTATTTTAAGCTAGATATTACGCTGGCGACTCGAGTGACTTTGCTATAAGCCGTTAATATTTCTTGTGTGACAGAATTGTTTCGAACTTGCATTACTATTTATTGGCTAAATGCAAAAGAGTTGCTTCATGAAGGAGAATGAATATCGGCTTTCAGATTCATAGCTAGGGCAATCCTTCTTGTTTCTCTTCTTAAATAATAGAATACTTAGCTTTTGTTCTGTGACCTCTTTTCTTTTTTAATAACAGATTTTTTTTTATCTTTCCTTGCAGGGCACAGCGCGCTCCCACATCCGAGTAGGCTCAAACATTGATTAATTTGTAACATCTGGATATCCAATTATAAAGGCAGGTGAGTTTTAAGGGAAAACGGGTCAGGGAAAGGGCCTTGTTAAGAGGAGTCTTTCCAGAAAGATAATTTAATAAAGCCTAACACGTATTGTTGCTTCTAAAGAAAAAAAGCTATTAATTATGAGACGACTGCTGCACAGGAAATATAGGTGAGTATTAAATTAATGACTCCTATAACTCTACTAGACTTTTTTATGCAAGAATAATATTACTGGTAAGACAGAAGGGGCAAAATAGTGTATGGGATTCTAAATGAAAGATTACTGGATTAAAAAAAAGATACATTGTGAGTCTATAAGGCTTGCAAGCAGTACAAAAAACCTTGAAGATGCACAGTAAATCATTTAGGAATACGTTCAGTCCACCTAAACCTCTCACACAACCATCTGTTGAAGCTTATATTTAGAGGAAAGGATAGAAGCAGCCAACTCCTGTCTTAATTGACCTTCCATTAACCCATATATGCTGACCACTTTTTTCATACCAGCATTTGAAGTCCTGGTGAAGGGGAAATGCTGTAGTTCCCAAACGCGTTGAATTCTTACCTTTGGATCTTGATAATGAAATAAATACTCTTGAACACCTACATCTTTGGTGTAACGCTCTTAGTTTGATTCTAGAAATGATAACTGACTCCTAAACCTTCCTCACTCTATCCAGTTCTAAAAACAATGTTTTGGTGGGGTTCTACTTTAAACCTGCTACACATCACTGCTATCGCCTCATTGACCAATAGTGACATGTGGTAAGTATGGGCATGCGCCAACTTTAGGAAGGAAGGTTGCCCTGGATTTGAAGCTCCTGGGGTTCTTGAGCATCCAGGATTAATACATTTAAAGTATTGGCAAAGGCAGATAGGTTTTTATCTTAATGCATTCTATGCATTAAGATAAAAAGCCTTCTGTGTGTAGCAGCCTCCCCAGCAACCCCTAATTACTTACCTGAGACCCATCTCGATCAGCGATGCCCACGAGTCCCTCGGCCGCCCGAGACTCTCCCTCCTAATTGGCTGAGGCACAGCAGGGGCGCCATTGGCTCCCGCTGCTGTCAATCAAAGTCAGTTAGCCAATCAGGAGAGAGAGGGGCAAGTCCGAATGACAGCTCTGTGTCTGAATGGACACCTGAGCTGCCCCCATAGCAAGCTGCTTGCTGTGGGGGGAATCGGGCAGGAGGGAGGGCCAGGAGCATCAAAGAGAGACCCAAGAAGAAGAGGATCCAGGCTGCCCTGTGCAAAAACACAGCACATTGGAGGTAAGTATAACATACTTGTTATTTAAAAAAAACGAAACTTTACAATCATTTTTAAGTAGAGCTCAATGTATAACTTAAGGCAAAACATTTTCTTTACTTTTGGATAAAGTGGAGAGGGATTAGAGGCAGTTTGTATTGCTGTCTGTGCCCCCGTTAAGTAGATTCACCCTCTCTATTTGTCCTGTTTACCATTATCATTGAAAGTGAAAGTAAAGAAAATCCCAAAAAGTAATAGAGGGGAATGTTCCAATGGGAACACTAGTTCTGGTGACCTGGAGGTCTCCAAGGAATTCCATTAATTTACAGGGATTTCCTCTCACTTCCTGTTTGGCTATGGGACAGGAAGTGAAGGGAAATCTCCACAATGGGACACAGATGCGAAAAAATCTTATAGGGGTTATAACCCTCCATTGCTCTATCCAAATATCCAAAATGAAAAAAAAAACATTTTGCCTATAGTTCTATTTTAACTTTATCTGAGCACCAGAAGCCTAAAAATGCTATTTCATTCATTTTTAATATTAAAAGTAAACTTACCTGCCCAAACAACCCCCTAGCACTTTTAGCCACAGCCATAATAAGTAAGGGCACATGTAGCATTTTTTTTCTTGGAATCCATCTGCCTTTAGGTCAGGCATGCAGGTAGGAGGACATGCTTAGCTGAGAAAGCCCCTCCTCCAGATAAAAGAAAAAAATGTCCACGAAGACTCCTGGGAGGTATGACATTATTGTGGTCTAGACTAGAAACCAGGAAGCAACTAAAGAATTGTAAAAAAAAGTTTAAAATAAGTAAATGTAATATACATTCCCACCTATTAATTTTTCTAGCAGCATAAGGATTAAAATAGTTAATATCGATTGAGAGTAAAGTTCTGCTTTAAATGCGCACTCTAAATAAATAAATGAGCCTTTCTTTTTTTGCGCGTGCAAAGTAATAGGCTCAATTAACACCCCCCTCCCAGAAGCATGTGCTTGCTTTTCCTTGCTCCAGGTGGCACTTCTGAGTATGGCATATGACTTGCGCCCCTTATCTGAGGACAGTGCAAGGTGATTGGCCAGTGGACATGTGCAAGTTCTGATAAGTCAGTTAGGAGCTATTGGTAGGCTGAAAAGACCAACCCAAGAGTGAGGAAAGGTGAGTATCTGCTACTGGAGAGGGGGTGACTAGGGTTGCCACATCATCCTTTAATCCAGGACACATATTAATTACACAGGTTCTGTGGCTGATTAACCACTTACCAACTGGAAGGTTTTCCAGCTTTAGGACCAGAGCACTTTTTGAGATTCGGCACTGCGTCGCTTTAACTGACAATTGCGCGGTCGTGCGACGTTGTACCCAAACAAAATTTTCTTGCTTTCTTTTGGTGGTATTTGATCACCTCTGCGTCATTTCTGATCGCCGCTATAAACAAAAGAAGAGCGACTATTTTTCAAAAAAACCCAAATTTCTTACTTTTTGCTAAAATTCAAATCCAAAAAAAAATATAAAAAAACATTTTTTTTCACCGGTTTTGGCCGATTTATATTCTTCCTCATATTTGTGATAAAAAAAAAATCACAATTGGCGTTTATTGATTGGTTTGCGCAAAAGTGGCCCCGTTTACGGATGATGAGAATTCATTTCTGGGGTTTTTATTTTCTACTAGTAATGGCGGCGATCTGCGATTTTTAGCGGTACTGCGATATTGCAGTGGACATGTCGGACATTTTTGACACTTTTTTGGGACCAATGACATTTATTCAGCGATCAGAAATTTAAATGTCCACTGATTACTGTATAAATGCCATTGGCAGTGAAGGGGTTAACCTGCAGGGGGAGATCTAGGGGTTAACAGTGTTCCCTGGGTGTGTTCTTACTGTGGGGGGGTTGAGCTACCATGGGCATGAGAGATCTAACTGATCCCAGTGACAGGGATCAGTAGATCTCCCATGCCTGCACTGTCAGAATGGGGAACCGCTGTGTTTACATCTGCGGTTCCCCGTTCTGTGCCTGTGGCCACTCATCGCGGCTCGCCGGCGGACATCGGGTCCGCCCGAGCCGCGGGCACACTCCTCAGGAGTGCGGCGGGCGCGCGCCCCCTAGCGGCTGTTCGCAGATCGCCGCCTTTTTACAGCGATTCGCGCACAGCAACCCGACTGCCGCCGTGAAAACACGGCGCGCGGTCGGGAAGTGGTTAAGGTGGTAATTAAACTCACTTGGTGCCTTACCTGCATTCAATTAGCCTCAGAACCTCAACCTAATTCATATGTGTCCTGGATTAAAGGGATAATGTGGCATCCCTAGGGGGTGACCCTGTTACTTTGCCCTTCTATGAGCAAGGGAAAGGGTCAGTTTAAAGAGAATCTATTTTGTGTAGAGTGGTGGTAGGCTCATTTATCTATTGGGTGACTGGGGCAAAGATTCTCCCACACTCAAACTTGGCTGTGCCAGGATTTGAGCTCCTTAAGGAGTTGTTAGTTGGGATCGTCCAGTGTGTCCTTCCTATACATCACTGGTGAATCCTCAAGAAAGTTCAACCTATGGAGGATAAACTCCTAAAACTGAAACAAAATCCACACTGGCCAGAGTTGCTCTACAATGCTAAATACGTACAGTATATGAAACATAAGTATCAATACATAGGATCAATTTTACCTGGTGGCTCCTGATTTCACTGAGAAGACCTGATTTCATTTCTGCTGCAGTAACACTTATAGGTCTTTTCTCTTCCCTAAGCCTGTGAAGGGGCAGTGAAAAGAGAAGCAAAAAGTTGAAGAACTCATTTCTGTCACTCTGCCTTCTCCTCCTATCAGCGTGTTCTTTGTTAGCACATCAGTACTGCAGCACAACTACTTGGCTTCCAGTGTTGCCAACCTCCAGCAGCGTTTTTTACTGGCAAAACATAGAAAATTTACTGGCAGAGCACATTTTTTACTGGCAACTTGAAAAAAAGTAGAACTCCTATTAAAAACGAAGACAATAGATATTTAAACACAACATGGAAACACTGATAATACCCATATCAAACACAAACACCCCCGGTTCACCTGAGCCACCTACCATCAGACTCAGCCTGGACCTGGGCTCAGTCAGTGGGCTGTGATTGGGAAATTTCCTGGACCTGCTGCACAGTGCACTGCACATACATCACACACCCCTGGCCCGGTTCACCTGAGCCAGAGCCACCCACCCATCAGATTCAGCCTGCCCTGGACCAGGGACTCGGAGGTAACTGACTGAGAAGAAATTAGAACTCAACTCACGCCTGCAGTGCAGTACAGCCCTGCATGTCCGATTCTGTCGTCCCCCCTCTCAGTCCTCCACATGTCTGTCCCATCGCGTCTGCTGCTCTGTCAGTGTGTCCGCGGTGCACTCCAGGCAGCCCGCTCTGCCCCACGTCCATGAGGCTCCTCCATCCGCCCGCTCTGCTCCTGCCTTTCTATAGGCTGGCTGGCAAAATCCAATGACATCATGTGCTGCGCACCACCACGTGACTCGGGCGGCTCAGGTCAGGATCGGAAGTTCTCGGGGATTTCCGGAATTGCATGTGCATGCGCAGTTCTGACCTAAATGAATTGCTGCCGTTTTTACTGGCACAAATCAGCAGCTACGGACTTTTACGGACGGCAAAAATATGCCCTGTTTTTACTGGCTGTCCGTAAATTTACGGACGGTTGGCAACACTGTTGGCTTCTAATGTTGCTTTTCCCTCTCCTGGTCTGTGCTTTGATGTACAAAGACCACAAGAGGCGGATAACTGGTCACATTCAGGAACTTATACTGCTTGCATTTTAAAAAAATACATTTAATGATGAATTGGTGAATATGCGTCTTTTAAATCTGCCTGGAATTCAGTTTTAAATCCGTTTTTTCTTCAAAACTTTTTGCCACAACTGTCATTTAGTTCTGCAGACTTGATCCCTATGGGCAGTTTTAGTGATGTCATTTTGAGTAGTCAATTAGCTATTGGTAATATTCTGAGCAGTATTTTTACTTTCAGTTGATATGTTTGTGGTCTTTTTGAAAGGTTTATTCAGATTGCATTTTGAAAGCGTAAGATTGAAAATGCACAAGAGTGTAACTGTATTTTACCTGTCCTCTAGTTCAATTTTTGATTCATAGATTTTATCAGGACCTTGCAAATCATATTTTACCTTGTGCAGACTGCAGAAATCTCTTATGTTGTTCGCGATAACATAATAAGCGTTTCAGTACATGCAATTCATTTCTCAGAAGAATTTGTATAACCTCATTTTACTTCAGTGCAAGATTTTCTAATTTTTACCAAGTCTAGAGTCTTCTTCAATAATTAAACTTTTTATTAATAGCACGGTTTAACTTGATATTTATTGGAAGTCATGCCTCACATTTGGTGTATTGGACAGTTAACAGATGTCGCCTTCAGCAAATTAAACTCTTTTCTAAAACATGAGAAGATCTAATTTAGTTAGTTGAAAACATAATTCCTTTGCCTGTTTTGTTTGGAAGAAAAATAAGCAGTACCTCTGCCCATAAGTGATATTTTATGTAAAGATGAAGCTCCTGGCATCTCATATGCTCGTAAGTTTACATACCCTGACAGAATTTATGATTTCTTGGCCATTTTTCAGAGAATATGAATGATAACACAAAAACTTTTCTTTCACTCATGGTTAGTGTTTGGCTGAAGTCATTTATTATTAATGAACTGTGTTTACTCTTTTTAAATCATAATGACAACAGAAACTACCCAAATGACCCTGATCAAAAGTTTACATACCCCAGTTCTTAATACCGTGTATTGCCCCCTTTAACATTAGTGACAGCTTGAAGACTTTTGTGGTATTTGTGGATGAGGCTCTTTATCTTCTCAGATGGTAAAGCTGCCGATTCCTTTTGGCAAAAAGTCTCCAGTTCCTGGAAATTATTGGGCTGTCTTGCCTGAACCTCACGTTGAGATCTCCGCAGAGTGGCTCAATGATATTGAGGTCAGGAGACTGAGATGACCACTCCAGAACCTTCACTTTATTCTGCTGTAGCCAATGACAGGTTGACTTGGCCTTGTGTTTTGGATCATTGTCATGTTGGAATGCCCAAGTACGTCCCATGCGCAGCTTCCTGGCTGATGAATGCAAATGTTCCTCCAGTATTTTTTGATAACATCATGCATTCATCTTGGCCTCAATTTTGACCAAATTTCCTGTGCCTTTGTAGCTCACACATCCCCAAAACATCAGCAATCCACCTCAGTATTTCACAGTAGGAATGGTGTACCTTTCATCATAGGCCTTGTTGACTCCTCTCCAAATGTAATGTTTATGGTTGTGGCCAAAAAGCTCATTTTTGGTCTCATCACTCCAAATGACTTTGTGCCAGAAGGTTTGAGGCTTGTCTCTGTGCTGTTTGGCATATTGTAAGAGGGATACTTTGTGGCATTTGTGTAGTAATGGCTTTCTTCTGGCGACTCGACCATGCAGCCCATCTTTCTTCAAGTGCCTCCTTATTGTTCGTCTTGAAACAGCCACACCACATGTTTTCAGAGTACTGTATTTCACCTGAAGTTATTTGTGGGTTTTTCTTTGCATCCCAAACAATTTTCCTGGCAGTTGTGGCTGAAATTTCAGTTGGTCTACCTTACCGTGATTTGGTTTCAACAGAACCCCTCATTTTCCACTTCTTGATTGGAGTTTGAACACTGCTGATTGGCAATCTCAATTCCTTGGATATCTCTTTATTTCCCTTTCCTGTTTTATACAGTTCAACTACCTTTTCCTGCAGATCCTATGACAATTTTTTTGCTTTCCCCATGGCTCAGAATCCAGAAACGTCAGTGCAGCACTGGATGAAAGATACAAGGGTCTGTCAGGAGTCCAGAAACTCATTGACCTTTTATACACTCACACTAATTACAAGCAAACAAATCACAGATTATGATTGTTACCTTTAATAACCATTCAAATCCCTTTGGGTCAACTTGTGTGCATGTTATCAGGCCAAAATCACCAGGGTGTGTAATCTTTTGATCAGGGTCATTTTGTAGTTTCTGTTGTCATTATTTAAAAAGAGTAAACACAGTTGATTGGTAATACATGGCTTCAGCCAAACACTAACCATGAGTGATAGACATGTTTTTGTGTTATCATTCATATTCTCTGAAAAATGGCCAAGAAATCATAAATTCTGTCAGGGTATGTAAACTTATGAGCAAAAATGTGTGTGTGTGTGTATATATATATATATATATATATATATATATATATATATATTAGGGATGTACCGATACTGATATTGGTATCGATGCCGATGCCAAGCTTTTGAGCGAGTATCAGTACTCACCCAAATGCTTACGATACCGAAACCAATGCTTTGCGGTGAGATTTACGTCATATACAAAATGAATGGATTCAAATCGCACTCCAAAGAATCGATTTGCTTGAACAGGAATGCAGTGCAATTCCTGTCCGAATCACATTTGATTTCCCCCACTGCCCCTGTGTGTGTGTATAGAAAGGGATTAAAGCTCTATCTGGTGGGCAGTTTTAAAAATGTTAGAACTCACAGTACATATATCTGTTAGCAAATCCGGGCCGCTGGAGGTGGTCACAGGGCTGGAGGAGATGTAGATGTGGTCCGCCCCAAACTGACATCACTTCTGCTCTATACCCACGAGGTCCCGGAACTTCTCCTCCAGCCCTGTGAGCACCTCCAGCTTCTCTGATTTGCTACCATCAGCGGACCGGGACGCCTATGTAGATTATTTTGCATATGGCTAGATATGTAGAGTGAGTTCTAACATTTATTAAACTGCCCACCTAGAAGGAGATCTAATCTCTTTCTATACACACAGGAATTGTAGGAGAAATTGCATGTGATTCGGACAGGGATTGCACTGCAATCCTGTTCAAATCGTGTGTGATTATTTGCAGTGTGATTTGCGCAAATTTCTTTTTGTATTGATGCAAATCGCACTGCAAAGTATCAGTACCCAGTATCACGGAGTACTTGACCAAAAGTTTCGGTACTCTTACTCGCTGATATATACAGTATCTCACTTGCTACAATGTAAAGTAGTGAGTGTACAGCTTGTATAACAGTGTAAATATGCTTCCCTCAAAATAATTCAACACACAGCCATTAATGTCTAAACCGCTGGCAACAAAAGTGAGTACACCCCTAAGTGAAAATGTCCAAATTGGGCCCAATTAGCCATTTTCTCTCCCCGGTGTCATGGGATTCATTAGTGTCACAAGGCCTCAGTTGTGAATGGGAAGCAGGTGTGTTATAGCTCTCACAAAAAGAAAAACAAAACATATTACCAAAGCAGGACCCCTTCCAGGTACTAGCATAGGTGTTAGTGTCCTCAAAACAATCAATGGGCCGTCACTGGTCTAGCAAGACCAACCATAAATGTAGGGTCCAAGCCACAGCCCGTACAAGTTGTTACAAAACAAAACCAAAATAACTAGTAAAAAAAAAGCTTGAGCAGAAACAGACACCACATCAGTGGGGGGGGGGGGGGTAGGTTGGAGAGCGAAGGGTAAAGTAGGTAGCTACTTTAGCTATATTTATGCTAAAGTAGGAAGCTAAAAGCAGGAAAGGAAGATGCATAAAAGTGGCTGTGGTGTTCGGTTAGGTCACAGCGCACATCAGAGGATGATCGCCCTCGATCAATATAATTTTAGCAAATGTTTTTACAATACTAACGCATATTGATATGATTATTTAAATCAAGCTAATATTATGTACACGTTCATCTAAAAACATTTAAAAGACTATACCAAACTTAGCAAATCAGTTCCCATGGGGTTTTTTAGGCAACCTTTATTACTGCACTTGAGATATAGAAAACATATCACTTTATTTCCGGTAAAAACATCATAAGATAAAATTATACAATATAATGGCTGATACATAAAAGTGCTTGTACAATCAACATGACTGCCCATATATTACTGTACAAGAAAGTTGTGTCATCATCCTATGTCACTTTATTTGGTCAATACCAGGGATAAAATGCAACATATTTCATTTGTTCTTCTGTAGGGCTTTATGGGTAGAGCACATTTATGGTAAAAAACATAAACAATATAGATTGATGTAACCATTTAAATAAAGCATAGTTTAATTATAGCGACTCTTTCATGTATGCCAGTACTTACAACATAATGTCAACCATACATGGAGAGAAATATCAGCTGATACAACTAAAATCAAGGTGCATGATGACCCCTCCTTTAACACTGTCAGCCAGTCAAGGGAAACCGGGCAGAGAGAAAAGCACACTTACACTGAGACCCAGAAGCAGGCTACAAAGAATGACATAAATGACAAATGAAATGGTAATAACAGAGGTTTAGATGCACAGAAAGTGCTCTACCAAATCATATTGCTGTATATTTTGTTGTCACCATGTATTAGGCTTGGTTCACACTGATGCGACATAGGATCTGACTTGTGCCTCCCAAAGTCGGATGACAATGTTTCCCTATGAGAGCTGTCTTAACTGATGCTACACAATTCTGTCCGACTTTAGAAAAAGTTCCTGCACTACTTTGGTCCAACTTTGATACAACTTCAATGCCACGGAGTGTAATAATTCACATCAAAGTCGTGTCAAAGTCGAATTCCAAAGTTGCACGGAAAGTTGCCAAACTTTGGAGGCAGGCTAGTGTGAATGGGGTCTTGGCAAAAATACGGGGCCCTGATTGTGGAATGGTCAATCAAAAAAGTTTAGTCCAACTTCAGTGTGGCTTCCTTATATCTAATCTAAACTCCTTAATATTCAAATCCCATCTAATACTGCTATATTTGTTTGCCCAATAATTGTGTTAAGAAGGGTAAGTATGTTGGTACAATAAACAACCTCTGTGGAGAGGGAGACATAGATAGATAATGTCTACCTCCCACCACTGTTTTAGAAGACTATACAGTATATTCCCTTTAGAAATTAGCACTTTTTTGAGAGAGACAGGTTATGTCTGCTATTACCTGTATTATAAAAGTAATATCAGATACAAGATGTGTTTTTCACAAAATAGCTGTCTATCTTTTTCTGTCCACATCTATTTTCCATTCCTTCTCCCTCTTTCCTCCTGCTTCCCCCCTCTCTCTTCCTTTCTCTCTCTTTTTTTCCATCTCCCTCTCTCTTTTCATCTCTTTCTTTCTCTCCTTCTCTGTTTTACTTCCCTTCTCACCCTCTCTCCCTTTTTATCTCTTCCTTTCCACCTCTTTTTTCCCATTCTCATTTCCTCTTTACTCCTGCCCCCCCCCCCCTTCTCTCTCTCTCTTTCTGTCTCTTCCTCTCCACCTCTTTTTTCCCTTTCTCTCCCCCTCTTTCTCCCTGTTTCTCTTCCTCCCCCTTTTTTTCTCTCTCTCTATCGCCCCTCTGTTTTTTTACTCCCTTCTCTCCCATTTTTTCTCTCAATCTCCGTTCCTCTCCACCACTTTTTTCTCCTTCTCTCTCCCTCTTTCCCCCTGCTTCCTTCCCCGCCACCCCTTTCTCTCTCTTTGTCTCTCTTTCTCTCTCTTTCTGTCTCTTCCTCTCCACCACTTTTTTTTCTCTTTCTCTCTCCCTCTCTCCCCCTGCTCCCCCCACTCCTTTCTCTTTCTCTCTCTCTTTTTGTCTCTTCCTCTCTACCTCTTTTTT
>BLSH010515420.1:803319-814515 GCA_018402905.1 Glandirana rugosa
AAATGTAAACGGTACTCCTATATATATATATATATATATATATATATATATATACAGTGTCTCACAAAAGTGAGTGCACCCCTCACGTTTTTGTAAACATTTTATTATATCTTTTCATGTAACAACACTTAAGAAATGAAACTTTGTTACAATGTAAAGTAGTGAGTGTACAGCTTGTATAACAGTGTAAATTTGTTGTCCCCTCAAAATAACTTAACATACAGCCATTAATGTCCAAACTGCTTGCAACAAAAGTACACCCCTAAGTGAAAATGTCCAAATTGGGCCCTATTAGCCATTTTCCCTCCCCGGGGTCATGTGACTTGTTAGTATTACATGGTCTCAGGTTTGAATGGTGAGCAGGTGTGTTAAATTTGGTGTTATAACTCTCACTCACTCATACTGGTCACTGGAAGTTCAACATGGCTCCTCATGGCAAAGAACTCTCTGAAGATCTGAAAAAAGATTTGTTGTTCTACATAAAGATGGCCCAGGCTATAAAAAGATTGCCAAGACCCTGAAACTGAGCTGCAGCACAGTGGCCAAGACCATACGGTGGTTTAACAGGACAGGTTCCCCTCAGAACAGGGCCTGCCATGGTTGACCAAAGAAGTTGAGTGCACGTGCTCAGCATCATATCCAGAGGCTGTCTTTGGGAAATAGATGTATGAGTGCTGCCAGCATTGCTACAGAGGTTGAAGGGGTGGGGGGTGCTTGTCAGTGCTTAGACCATACGCTGCACACTGCATCAAATTGGTCTGTATGGCTGTTGTCCCAGAGGAAAGCCTCTTCTAAAGATGATGCACAAGAAAACCCGCAAACAGTTTGCTGAAGACAAGCAGACTAAGGATATGGATTACTAGAACCATGTCCTGTGGTCTGATGAGACCAAGATAAACCTCTTTGGTTCAGATGGTGTCAAGTGTGTTTGGCGGCAACCAGGTGAGGAGTACAAAGACAAGTGTGTCTTGCCTAAAGTCAAGCATGGTGGTGGGAATGTCATGGTCTGGGGCTGCCTGAGTGCTGCCGGCAATGGGGAGCTACATTTTGTTGAGGGAACCATGAATGCCAACATGTACTGTGACATACTGAAGCAGAGCATGATCCAGTTCCTTCAGGGGAGACTGGGCCATAAGGCAGTTTTCCAACAGGATAATGACTTCAAACAGACCTCCAAGATGACTACTGCCTTGCTAAAGAAGCTGAGGGTAATGGTGATGAACTGGCCAAGCATGTCTCCAAACCTAAACCCTGTTGAGCATTTGTGGGGCATCCTCAAACAAGGTCTCCAACATCCACCAGTTCTGTGATGTCTTCATGGAGGAATGGAAGAGGACTCCAGTGGCAACCTGTGAAACTCTGGTGAACTCCATGCCAAAGAGGGTTAAGGCAGTGCTCGGAAATAGTAGTGGCCACTCAAAATATTGACACTTTGGGCCCAATTTGAACATTTTCACTTAGGGGTGTACTCACTTTTGTTGCCAGTGATTTAGACATTAATGGCTATGTGTTGAGTTATTTTGAGGGGACAGAAAATTTACACTGTTATACAAGCTGTACACTCACTACTTTACATTGTAGCAAAGTGTCATTTCTTCAGTGTTGTCACATGAAAAGATGTAATAAAATATTTACAAAAATGTGAGGGGTGTACTCACTTTTGTTAGATACTGTATGTATATGCCTAATATATGCCTTGTTTGGCGCTATTTTGGTGTAGTAGGTAGCTAATTTTTATTAATGGGTTGCCTTAACACAGTGGACATTAACATGCACAAAAAATGTGCATTAGCACGCATGCATTACTGCAGCGCATAGATATGAACCTGGTCTTGGGAAGCATTGCACCATAGAGTAGGGAAAATAATTATTTGATCCCCTGTAGATTTTGTAAGTTTGCCCACATGAAGGGTCTATAATGTTTATCATAGGTGTATTTTAAATGATAGAGACAGAATTGCAACCACAAATACAGAAAAAAAAACATACAAATGCTATAAATTAAGTTGCAGTTCAGTAAGTAAAATAAATATTTGATTCCCAAGCAAAAACATGACTTAGTACTTGGGCAATAAACCCTTGATGGCAAGCACAGAGGTAAGATGTTTCTTGTAGCTGGTTACCAGGTTTGCACACATGTCAGAAGGGATTTTGGTCCACTCTTCTTTACAGATCTTTTCTAAATCCTAACTAAAGGCAAAACTTTTTTTTTAGTTTTGGACAGAGTAGAGAGGGATTAGAGCCCCTGACAGTTTTTAGTGTCCGGTTTACCATTATCATTGAAAGTAAAAGTAAAAAGAAAACCCCAAT
This sequence comes from Glandirana rugosa, assembly GCA_018402905.1. Classification (NCBI taxonomy): domain Eukaryota; kingdom Metazoa; phylum Chordata; class Amphibia; order Anura; family Ranidae; genus Glandirana; species Glandirana rugosa. The sequence continues at coordinate 805,630 of BLSH010515420.1, forward strand.
TTTTGGGTTGGCCCCAGAAAAGTAATAGATGGGAAACCTTCCAATGTGGAAACTAGTTCTAGTGAGCTGAGGGTCCCAAAAAATTACTTTAATTTGCAGAGATATCCTCTCACTTCCTGTTTGGCTATGGGACAGGAAGTGAAGGGAAATCTCCGCAATGGGACAGAGATGGCCAATAAAACACACAGCGGTTATAACCCTCCCTTACTCTATCCAAAATGAAAAAAAAGTTTTGCCCATAATTCTACATTAAGGTTTCTTGTTTGTCTCTGGCAACTCGAAGTTTCAGCTCCCTCTATACATTTTCTATAGGATTAAGGTCTGGAGACTGACTAGGCCACTCCATGACCTTAATATGCTTCTTTTTGAGCCAATCCTATGTTGCCTTGGCGGTATTTGTTTTGGGTCATTGTCATGCTGGAAGACCCATCCATGACACATGTTCAGTGTTCTGGCTGAGGGAAGAAGGTTCTCATCCAGGATTTTGCAATACATGGCCCCGTCCATGGTCCCCTCAATGCAGCAAAGTCGGCTTCTACCTTTAGCAGAGAAACAGCCCCAAAGCATCATATTTCCACCTCCGTGCCTGACTGTATGGATGGTGCTCTTAGGGTCATAGTCTGCATTTTTCTAGGTAACTCAGCTCAGTGCCCACCCAGACAGTTCGGCACAAGTTCCCCAGAAGGAAGACCCAGGGCTGTCCAAATCTCATTAACCAGCTTTCACTTGTGTAATCTATCCATTAGACACGTTTTCATAAGAAAAAACTCATACACTGTTCCAGCAGTCTGATAAAGTGGAATTCATAGATATCTTGGGGTAGAGTGTTGATAAATATTTAAGTCCCAATGTCCTCTGCAGGAGGGCCACCATATTTCCTCTGACCATTAACCTGTGCAAGAGTAATATTACACCTTTCCACTCCAGAAGGGAAGATTTATTGTCTTTCTTCAGAGAATAATTCCAAGCCTTGCTCTCAGCATTGCTCCCATTGTTGTGCATCATTAGAAAATGGTCTGCTCTCTCCATGGGATCAGAGGCTAAACTGAGCTCTTTTCCATGCTCTGACCGGGAGAAGCAGACATAATCCCTGGTGTCCTCCATGGGCTATAATCAGTTTGTAGAAGGCTAACCCCTAGTTCCATCCAAAATCCCCTTTCCCGGTTGGGTCTGTCAGAATTATGTGATTGTGTTCTTAAAGTATTGATGTTGGTGTAAATAATTTGTATCTTGGGCAGGCAGCTTCTACACCCCAGAGGATCTCCATAGTCTCATTGGCTAGTAATGTAATGTAATGTAAGAAAAATGTAAATTCAAGTGCTACACCACTGCTAAAAGGTCCAGATACAAGTTTATTCCAATAAAAGCTAGGAGAACCATCCAGTGCATTTTGGGTCCAAAATCAACCCTTTCATCGGGTTTTGGTTGAAAAGAATGTGAATGAACTAGACGTGAACAAGACCTTCATTGGTATTTCTTCTAGTGTGATTGGCAGTTTTACTGACAAGGCTTGCACTTGTAATTTCACTGGAAGGAATACCATTAAATGTCCAGTTCACTTCTACTCCATTCATATTGTTTTCAATCAAGCTCTAATGAGGGGTACTTTGGACCCCCCAAACGTGTTGGAGACTTTTTGGATGGTCTCCCTGACTTTTTGAATAAAGTCACATCTGGATCTTTTAGCAGTGGTGCGCTGCTTTGTTTTACATTTTTATTACTTGTATAGACAAGTCTGTCCTCACTATGACATCCGTTGATTTGTGCACCATTACTGTATCCATTACATCTCCCGTGTCGCAAGCCTTCCATGGATACACAGAGAAAAGGTATTTTAAAGGGCACACGACCAGCATCATGCATGACGGTGCCACGTCTTTGGACCCAAACTTTTACTACAGGCACAGATATATGAGTTCATTCATGATCGTACCAGTAAATAACTATAGCAGACATAGGGGGGTAGACTGATTAAAACTGGAGAGTGCAAAATCTGGTGCAGCTTTGAATGGTAGCCATACAACTTCTAACTTCAGCTTGTTCAATTAAGCTTTGACAAAAAAATCTGGAAGCTTCTATGCAGAGCTGCATCAGATTTTGCACTCTCCATTTTTAGTCAGTCAACCCCCCTATGTCTGCTATAGTTATTTACTGGTACTATCATGAATGAACTCATATATCTGTGCCTGTAGTAAAAGTTTGGGTCCAAAGATGTGGCACCGCCATGCATGATGCTGGTCGTGTTCTCCAAAGCCTCAGGTGCACTTTAAATACCTTCTCGCTGTGTATCCGTGGAAGGCTTGCGGCACGGGAGATGTAATGGATACAGTAATGGTGCGTGTAAAACAAATGACAATAATAAAGTACAGGGATAAAAGCTTCTAGTACAAGTAAAAGACAGGACAGGAGATCATGTTCATTGTGCTTTATAAGAAACCGTATTCTGTTATCACAGCTTAATATTCTGACCTATGGGATATTTATAAAGGCTCGGGGCTTTTAGAGGAACCGCCATTCCAAATTATTTAGGGAAAGGAATGAGTGGATCAATCACTAAATTCTCGTCCTTTCATCTCTAATAGTCTAATGGAGTGTTTTATTTATATACCATTCATTGTGCTGGGCTTCCTCCCTTGTTTGTTAACTTTATTATTGTCATATGCACTTTGTAGTGCTGTATGTAACTGTAACAACGTAATCTTTACAGCACTAAATGATGCAAAAAAATAAAAAATCATAGTTTTTGTCTGTACACTGTATGCGTGACCCGTTTGTGCTAACGTTTCCATGTATACAATGTGCATGCACCCTATTCCCTCATACACACGATCCGAAAATCAGACGACAGATCGTCAGTTTTTTTTTTGCATGCTAATCTCAGATCGAATCGGAAGAATGTACTAAAGTCACAAATATTCTCGTACGACAGAATGAAAAATCGGAAGTGATGTCATGTGTTGTAGTGTATTTGTATTGTATTGTCGGACGACAACTGTACTGATTAAACGAAAATCGTACGATCGGGCACCAGGCGATCAAAATTTTCATGCTTGTCCGATCGAATATTATCTGATGAACTGTCGTGATCGGCTCTCGTAAGCTGTGTACTAACGATCTGATTATCGTACGATCGCATCGTATGCGGTATTTTTCGACCGATTTTTGTATCGGCCATATGGCTACTGCCACTGCTCAGGGCCAACATGTAAATATCAACAATGTGTAGCCAGGTGTGAAGCCACCACTGATTACAAGCTTTTTGATATTTACATCCCTGAACGAGTGATTCAAGTGGAGGCACATGCGCAGAATGACCTTGTTAAATTCTAAATTAATGAGGCCAAGGTGATTCTGCACATGCGTCATCGCTACATGAATGACTCATTTGGGCATTAATTAGTGTTGGTGCACCTGGCTACACATCATCTTTCTTATCTGCCAATAGACTGATAATTCTGTCCAGGCAAGACGGTGACACCTCTTATAGTCAAGGAATAGATTGTTGTCACCTTGCCTGCTGATTGGACAATAAAAGAGCAGCAATACTCTGAACCATTGCATGCCAGAAGCCGCAGCGCTGCAACGGAGATCTGTGAATGAATAAACTGTCAATTTGCCACCATGACAGACCAACTTGTAGTTATCAATGTAACACGTGTGGGGTAATCAGTGCACTCATAGTCCAATGACACTTCCCAACAGCTCTCCAGCTGAAAGCTCATACAGAGGTAAGGGCAGAGAGTTGGAGGAAGAGATGTAAAAGCTTGGCAGTCCACTGATCACGGGTGCAATGCTTTCCAGGCTCCTGTAGAAAAAAAATAATCTCATATTTTTTTTTCCTGCAAAAGTATGTAAATTTATTAATGTTTCTTAAAGGTAAACTTAGTCTTTAAGGGGAGCACTGCAATAACAATCCAAATTATGATATAATTGATATACTGCACTTTCCCTTTAAGAATAAAGCAGATATAGCAACAAAGAAATAGAGCAAGAATTGACTGTACAGAATAAAAAAATGAGATTTACAGGTAGCAAGCAAGTGACCATCTGTTTTTTTTTTTTGTTGTTTTTTTTAAATACAAATTGATCTTTAAATTATTCCTGTTTTTCAGCGTGAGCGGTGTAGACCGTCCCCAGAAAAAGTTTTTTGCAAAAATTTTTTCCGGTTATTTTGTGCTACTTTTTCTTTCAAGTGATTCTGCAGTTTTCAGTGGGAAATAAGCGCCATTTCACCCAGTGCTACCATCTCAGTGAAAGGCAGCACAGCAGGGAGCATCCCTGACAAACACATATTATTCTTGATGTGCAGGTGGGAAATGTTCCAGCATCTCAAATGTGTATTTGTGGAGTTCCCAAGTTCTTTATCCTCCTTTATACTTGAACAAAGCCGGCAAACAGCACATACAAATACACAATTATTCTATTTAATGCCTCCTGTTTACTTACATAGATGTGTGTTTGCTCTTAGTTTAGTTGCATCATTACACTTGCAGCAGGGCTTTATGCTGTATAAAAAAGTTTATGTCGTTATTATAATATCTTCACTGATCCGTTTTCTCAGATAGGCTCTCCTTAAAATGTATAACTGGGCAAAAAAAGAAAAAAAAAACATATGCAGTACATATCTGCAACATCTACACTTTTCCCCATGTTCTAAGTCTGTAAAGACCCTGTAAGTACAGAAAAATACTTGTTGATCTATCAGAAATGCACTTACCTATGTAGCCCTGTAGTGGGCTGATGACACACAGAATTGTTGTGGTCTGAGTGGTGTCAGCCCTGTCCAGTTTATTTTGTAACTACTCAATCCCTCCCACTTTCCCATCCACACAACATAGACATTCATTGTGTGGTCCTAAGATAAGAACTGGAAGGGCTAAATAGTGTTTGAGACAACACATTTGCACAGAGCATCTCTGAATTTCTGACATGATCAAAAGGTTTTTGTTTTTTAAAATTACTTTTACAGATACAGTATAACAAAATGCTTTCAATTGTATATTTGGCAGACCAAATGAGAGAAAATAAGAGAAGATTATTGTTAGAGTTTACATGCTGTACACTTTAAAATGGCTGTTGCTATTCATAAATGCTCTGTACAAGAGAAGAATGTTCTTTCCCCTGTTGAGCTATGGCCTCCAGCAGAATCTTCAGCATCTGACACTTCCAGGTATGTTGAATAGCTGCATCCCCCTGGTTCTATCCGCTGCCCCGTATGTCACTACAATACACATAGGGTGTTATTTACTATAACTGAAGAGTGCAAAATCCAGTGCAGCTGTGCATAGAAACCAATCAGCTTCCAGGATTTTTGTCAACGCTTAATTGAACAAGCTGAAGTTAGAAGCTGATTGGCTACCATGCACAGCTGCACCAGATTCTGAGTGCTCCAGTTTAACCACTTCAGATCCGCGCTATAGCCGATGGCCATCAATTGACGTCCTCCCCTTTTGCACGCTCTAGGCTCGCTCTCGCAGCCGCCGCCGGCGAGCGTGCCCGCAGGTCGGGTGGACTCGATGTCCGCTGGAGACCCGTGATCCCTTCACAGAGAGCCAGAACGGGGAACCGCCGATGTAAACACTGCGGATCCCTGCTCTGTGAGGGGGGTCATGACAGATCAACTGATCCCTGTCATCGGGATCAGTTAGATCTGTTATGTCCCTGTCAGCCCCACCCCCACATAGTTAAAACACATACAGGGAACACATTTAACCCCTTGATCGCCCCCTTAATATTAACCCCTAACCTGCCAATGACATTTATACAGTAATCAGTGTCTATTTATAGATCTGATCACTGTATATATCATCGGTCCCAAAAAAGTGTCAAAAACGTTAGACATGTCCACCGCAATGTCGCAGATCACTGCCATTACCAGTAAAAAAAATAATAATAATAATAAAAAACGCCATAAACCAATGTCCATAGTAGGCGCTGTAACTTTTGCGCAACCCAATCAAAATATGCTTATTGCGTTTTTTTTTTACCAAAAATATGTAGAATATATATCGGCCTAAACTGAGGAATACATTTGTTTTTTTATTTTTGGATATGTATTATAGCAAAAAGTAAAAAAAATTGTTCTTTTTTCAAAATTGTCGCTCTTTTTTTGTTTATAGCGCAAAAAATAAAAACCGCAGAGGTGATCAAATACCACCAAAAGAAAGCTCTATTTGTGGGAAAAAAAGGACGTCAATTTTGTTTGGGTACAACGCCGCATGACCGCGCAATTGTCATTCAAAGAGCGATAGTGCTGAAAACTGAAAATTGGATCCGGGCAGGAGGGGGATTTAGGTGCCCAGTAAGCAAGTGGTTAAGTAAATCTCCCCCATAGTGGGTAGGAGATGGAACCACACTCACAGTGACAACCCCATTTTCCAACTTTCACAGATTCCTTTTAACCTTTAAATGAATGCATTTCAGGTGAGATCTGACCTATAAATTTGTAGTGAGATGAAGGAGCAGTGAATCACTGTCCCAGTGCAGTACTAATAAGTAGGAAACAAATCCTGCATAGCCAATGAGCCCACGTGACTACCTTTTGCACAACATAGAAAATTGTTACAATATGTTGTCAAAATTATCGAGAGGCCTGTCTTTACACGCAAATGAACTTTAATGCCATCCTAGTCTTAGTCCGTAGGGTTCAATACTGAGTTGCCCCATCCTTTGCAGCTACAACACCTTCAACTCTTCTGGGAAGGCTGTCCACAAGGTTTAGGAGTGCCTATGGGAATGTTTGACCATTCTTCCAGAAACGCATTTGTGAGGTCAGGCACTGATGTTGGACGAGAAGGCCTGGCTCGCAGTCTCCGCTCTAATTCATCCCAATATAGTTGATTCGGGTGATTTATAGTTGAACTGCACATGAACCCCAATGGTCTTTTCTTAGCAATGTTTGGTTGTCTGGTTATGTGATCTTTTTAGGTCAGGATTTGGTCCTCTTTCTTGTAATTGGTTTCAGGGACTACATTAACCAATAGCAAAGCCTGGGATTGAAGGGAACTGAAGCAGCTTTTGCCTTGTACCTGACAAACTCAGAAGTAAAGCACTAATCTGACCAGCATTATACAACAGGGAGAGGGCTTTCAGACTTCACTTTAATGCCTGTTAATAGTCTTTAGCCTCTGCCACAGGCAAGTGAATAATCCCTGTGCAATCAATATCTTTCTATAGTGTCTCCTCTCCAGTGCTTTACCGCTTCACACTTTGATATAATAGTAAGCTACAGGACACTCAACGTGAACCAGAAGATTCCTTTTGATAACAGATAATACAATATCTCTATTTTGAAGGCATTGTCCACCTAAAACGTGTTGCTCACATATGAATAGGTGCTGGTTAGTTGTTTAACAAACTGGCATATAAAATATTTCAGGTACTCCGTTGGTGAGATATGCCTACCAAAAGTTATAGACCTTGAGTAATATATAAAATGAAACAACGGTGGTGTATTTCTTAGAGGGAGTGACACCATCATTATGGCCTCAAGGTAGTGGTGGAAGACACATCTGCAGAAAAGTCTTGCCATTGGCATCTTGGAGAGACATAGGAAACCTATGGGGTGTTTGAGACATTGATTGTCACCTAAAATTGAAGTTTCAATGGAGTTGGTCTTTAACATGAATCTAAAACTATGCTACGTTACCTTATATACACAGCCCAAGCCACTCCAAAATGTGCTACATTGCTAGAAGTTTACAGATGCTCACTAACCATTGAACAAGGCTCTGTGCGACTGCAGATACTAGAACAGAGCTTCTCCTGGAAGCCACAGTTAAACAGAAAGTGTGTTTAGAGATGACCATCCTGTCATCCAATCCCAGCTACAGATATGTGCTAACAGCTGCAGCCCGATTAGAAATTACAACAGGTTCTCTTCATAGTTTGCAGTTACCTACCCCTCTTTGCGCCATTGCTGTTCCATTCTTACAGTTTTCTGTGAAATATTCATTACTTCCAGGTATGGGGTAGCATTGACTCTCGTTTTCCTCACTTGATGCAGCACTTAAGTTGTCAGGTTATAGCAATGTGAGAGAAGGCAGGCAGAGAGTCCCTAGCCCTGTGCAAGCTTTGACCTAGAGCTTACATAGGTCTTTTATCATGACTTCACTGGGCAAATGGTATGGAGGAAAGGTAAAACAAGTGGCAAGCTACACTATTAAGTTCATGTGTTTTCATTGAAGAGTACTGTTAATGCTATAGCATACAAAGACATTTTCAACAATTGTGCACTTTCAACCCTGTGGCAGCAGTTTGGGGAAGGCCCTTTTCTGTTCCACCATTACTGTGCCCCTGTGCGCAAATCCAGCTCCATAAAGACATGATGTGATGAGTTTGGTGTGGAGGAACTTGACTGAACTGCACAGTACCCTAACCTAAACCCTGGTGAACACTTTTGGAATAAATTGTAATGCCGTTTGATAAAGATCTTCCCATCCATCATAAATATCTTACCTCACAAATGCTCTTTTAGAAAAGTAAAATTACGACAGTGTCAAGACCTAGGTCTGAACCCAGCTGCTTCTTGCAATAACCATTCTTGCTGAGCCACCTGAAATGTTGCTGCCTGATCCTTTGGACAAACTTTCTGTCTTGTTTCTGGTGATGCTTGAATTCCTTGCGCCTCCCATGATCATCCTATTTAATCCATACCTTCGCGCTTTCTGTTTTCCAGATTATTGTGCTCTTCTGCAGCTAATATCTTGCTCCTTATATTCCTGCTGCCATCCACATCTTCATTACTGTTTATTACTGACCTTTGGCTTGTTCCTTTACTATGCTTCTGCTTGATCCCAACTTACAGTCATTTGTTACCAATCTGTGGCTTGTTCCTTGACTACGCTTCCATTTGACCCGAACTGTAACTACTTGTTACCCACTTTT
>BLSH010515420.1:815228-826098 GCA_018402905.1 Glandirana rugosa
GTGTCGATACCTCGTCCGCGATCTTTTCTAGTCAATTCAATGAATATATGTACATATTGAATGTTAAACAGTCTCGATTTCATTTGGACATAGGTAAGTCCCGTTTCAAACAAACTACTTGATAAGTGGGTTTCCAGTGGGGAAAAAAGGACGCAAATTTAGTTTGGGTACAACGTCGCACGACCGCGCAGTTGTCAGTTAAAGCGACGCAGTGCTGAATCGCAAAAAGTGCTCTGGTCCTAAAGTATGAAATCCTTCCGGGGCTGAAGTGGTTAATGAGTAAAAGTTGTTATAATCTCAAAGAAGGGAGGGCAACTTTATATTAATTCCCATGACTTTGGAAGGAAATTTCCAACAAGCTCATAGATGTGTGATGGTCTGGTGTCCATAGACCTTTGGGTGAATAGTTCATCAAACAAACTTTGCCCTGAATGGATACAGGTTTACTTTAGCTCTGACAAATTGTAAGTTATACATGTATATAAGTAACTTAACTGATCTTTTCTAGCGCCTGCTCCATAGCTGTGGATTTCCCACTGTAGGAAATCTTGCGTCACACAGTGCTTCACATCTCTTCCAGAGACTTAATGTGACCATACATAATTTTCTGTGCTTTGCGTGTCCTTTGAAAACCACTAAATGAAAATTATATTTCTGTTACGATGAAAGGATTTATTTCCATCTAGATTATGGAGGGCAGCACCTTTTTAGAATAAATGGTTAATAATGTGGCTACTTCGGTCCAGGCATCTTGCACCGTAATGTAGTTCATTGTCAGTAAATCAATACAGGGGGATAAATTGTAAAGATAGCACTCCAATTACATCCAGATCCTTGTTAGCACATTAAATCATCAGCAGAGATGTGTCACCATGGAGCAGTAATCCATGCTGGGAATGCCAAACTTTCATGTAGCTTAAAGGGAATTTCCAGTGGTTTTCTATATATTGTCTTTTTTTTTCCTTTGGTCAGGACTAAATTATATTTTTCCCCCTTTGTTTATGCTGTTAAGTCTACAATATAATATTCTATACAATATTATAAATTCTTACTATACATTTGAATTTTTGTTGTAATAAATTATTGTTTACAGAGCTAAATAGTTCAAGCTTAAATGTATACTCTCAATTGAAAAAGTTATAGCAGCTTTATATATAAAACCCACAGAAAGGTGATGCCACACAGCCCTCAGTCCAACTAAAGAATTTATATTCCTACTGCAGTGAAATGGTACATAATGGGCCCCCATCCCTATGAAGGGAAAGAATGAATACGATTTTTCTATTCTGCTGTTAAGTGCTGTTTTACTCCATTCAAAGAATAAATCCTTTTGTTGGATTGAAGGTTGTGCGACATCCCTTTTCTGTGTATTATTAATAGATTAGCGGTGTGGAGCCCACTGGTTACCTGTGTGCCAATTGGGACTGTCTGGCTTTGCATGCAGCTCAACCCATTCACGTATTATGGTCATATCTTTGCTCAGGGCTAGACTTCTAATAATGGTGGAACATGGCTGCACATGGTCTTCACAGCCACGTGTAGTCTTGTGTGACAGAATAACAACAGAAGAGAGAAGTTCCAGTCTGATTTTACTATCGCTGGACAGTTTCCTTTAGACTTACCAAAACTGTATAATGTGAGGACTACTTGTAGTCTTATACCATCCCTTCAATTTGTATCTAGTCAGCAGGCCCTTTAACTACATAGTTATAGGTGGATTTAAAGGAAACCCTACAATTAAATTATAACTTGTATGGCCACTTCTTGCTGATCATACACATATTAATATGATTATTCAATTAATCATTCAGTGTGACTCAACTAATCAACTTAAATACAAATTGCAAACCAGAACACCTTGCATTCGAGCGATATATGAACTCTAGAACAATTTAGACTCTGCAAGATGATCAGCTGTGGGAAACTATTCTTGATTGATCTTTACTGATCAAACAAATATCTGCTTGTGTATTGGAAAGCCGATCTAAATATACATCAATGAATCACCTCAAGACCAAGTCTATTTCTGACATTTGTTGTTTACAATCAGTATTTTTTGCTAGAAAATTACTTAGAACCCCCAAAATTATATATATATTTTTTAGCAGAGACCCTAGAGAATAAAATGGCAGTTGTTGCAACATTTTATGTCACATTGTATTTGCGCAGTGGCCTTTCAAACGCAGTTTTAACGTCACACTTTAAAATTGGGCACACTCGTGGAATGGCGACAAACTACAGTACTTAAAAATCTCCATAGGAGACACTTTAATAATGTTTGACAGTTACCTGTCTAGAGTTACAGCGGAGGTCTTGCACTAGCATTATTGCTCTCGCTCTAACGATCACGGCGATACCTTACATGTGGGATTAATATACTGTTTACATTTGTGGGAGCAGCTTACGTATGCGTTTTCTTTGATGCATGAGCACAGAGGCATGGGGCACTTTAAACATTTTTTTTTCTTATTTATTTATTTACATTGTCCCTTTTTTAAATTTAACAAATTCTGATCACTTTTATTGCTATCACAAGGAACGTAAACATCCCTTGTGACAGTAATAGGCAGTGACAGGTACTCTCTATGGAGGGATCTGGGGTGTAGAAGACCCCAAACCCCTTCTCTGCCAAGATCAGGGTTTTTGAATACTGACATTTTTTTTTAAACTGTCGGGTTTCTACATCGTAAACCTGGTGAAAGCCAAATCCGGCTTTGTTCGGGACTCCGGCCAGCTGACGGATGTGCCAGAGTGGCCCGGGTCTCCCGGTGGGAGATACAGCTGAGCAGCTGCTTATCCACATCGGTTGCTATTACAAGAAAGCCAATGTCCGCTCTAAAAATCGGTAGCTGCAGGCATCACCCCGGTACAACCACTTAAGCGAAATTACATACAGGTATGTGATTTTGCGTGAAGTGGTTAAACCTAAAGTGGTTCTAAAGACAGAGGCTTTTTTACCTTAATGCATTCTCTGTAAAAACCTTTTACGTGCAGCTGCCCTCCAGCCTCACCTGTATGATCATGACAGCGGCGGCTGGTGAAGTTTTAAGATGTTGGGGCGCTAGACCCCGCCCTTCCTTTTTGGCCCCTCCCACGCCTTAGAAGCCACACCCCGTATAGACTCCACCCACTCAATGTACAGTATAACTCAGCTGTCTGTCCTAATTCTCAATAAAATCTTGCTGGCTCATTCCTCCATTAAATCCCAAAGGTAAAGCACTACATTAGCTGTGAGGTCTGCACAGGAACCAAGCACAGACTGGTATTATGTGGGTTTTCATGTATGTGGTATGCCATCAAGCTCCATCCTAATTCCTTATTTTATAATCGGAACGCTGGAAATCCTCCACTAACCCCTGACACATGGTGAGCCATAGAAATGTCCCTGGTTTTTGGAACTGACCAGCTTCACTAACATAAATCTTCATTATCTGTCAAAAAAAGTTCAACATGTAATTATAAAATCAGGCGATTTAGGATGGCATTCATTGGAAAGCAGCTATTGTACAGAAACTGTCAGAACTAGACATTCCTCTTGGTCTGTTGTTCGATGCTGAGGTACAGAGAGGCTGAGCAATGCTCCATGAAAACAGGCAGCTTCAACCAACACAGCAACAACTCCACTCCTGGTGACTTGTTGGTCCCTGCATTGTAAGTCATGAATCATCACCTACAATGCACTGAATGCAGGGATGAAGAAATCATCACCAGGAGTGGAGATGTTGCTGTGTTGGCTGAAGCTGCCTTTTAAACAGTAAAGTATGAAGAGCTGAGGGTGTGCGGTCCTGTGGTTCCCCAATGTCAGAAGACTAATTGCAGATCAATTACTGCCTGTGTATCCCTGAGAACTCCCTGTGACTTACATGTTGGCTCAGAGTTCTTATCCTACTGCTGAGCTTTGGAAGGGACCTGTTCAGCCTTATCTGTTATCTATGGATGCAGACTAATCACTGCCTGTGTATTGCTGGGAGCTCCCTGTCATGTATGCCCAGAGATCTTACCTTGCAGACACTGCTGTGCTTGGATCTTATTGTCCCTCTGAGCTTCTCCTTCCCTCCAGCTGTAGTCACCCATGATGATCCATCCAGGCAGGAAATCTGCTGCTTCCTCTCCTCTCCTCCATTGAGCAATCCCTCATGTCCTCCTCCTCTGCTCGGTACAGGATGGTGGGAGGGGGAAGGGTCCCTGGTGGAGAGGGGAAACTCTGCTGGAGGTAGAGACTGTCGGAGTGCGCCTTGTGGAGGGGGGGGGGGGACATGGCTGGGCAGCTGGCCAGAAAGCACCTATTCTCAGAATGAAATGTTGGAAAGCAGTCAATGAGGGTGGAGAATTCATTTTACAGTGTTCTAGATAGGGATTTTTAATGAGATTTGGGACACCTGCCCTGTTGCTAGGTAGATTACACTTCTCTTTCTTATCTAATCTATCTATTCTAGCAATTAGCCTTTGGAGTTTCTCTCTAGCTGTGCTGCTGTTGGTTAATAATTATAGTTCATTTTTATTTGTATTTCTTACTTATTTTTTTTGGTGGGGCGTTGCCCCAGGAGACCTTATGGGCGAACCTCCACTGGATCATGATCTAACGATGTGCACAAGAGCTGAAGCTCTTGGCTCTCTTCCTCATCAATGGCTCAGAGACAGCAGCGGAAGCCATTGGCTGTTAATCACAACCAGTGAAGAAGGAGCGTGAGGGCTAAGCCCCCCGCTCTGTGCGTCAATGGACACACAGAGCGGGGCTCAGAAGCGGGCATGCACACGTACCCCCATAGCAAGAGGCTTGCTATGGGGACACTCAGTGGGGGGAGGGGCCAGGAGCATCAGTAGGGAAGGATCAGTGCTGCTCTATGCAAAACCATTGCACAGAGCAGATAAATATAGCATGTTTAATATTTTGATTAAAAAAAACCTTTAATATCATGTTAATAGATTGTTTGATTTATGACTCATAAAACACATTTTAATCAATATTTTCAGCCGATTGCAAAATGCAGAAACAATACTGTGTGTGCTGCATCAGTCTATGTTTTAATCAACAATGAGTTGCTTGTTTGCAAACCCTTGTAGTAAATCGACCACAAATCGCTAAGTGTTTATGCACACTATTAAAGAACACAATACAGAGATTGTACATGCCAACTGTAACTTAAAGAGGAACTGCAGTCTGCTCACATAATTTGTAATAAAACATCTTTGCCATTCTGAAGCTTCCCTCCATCCACTTTGCATATTATTTTATATATACTATGATTCAGTATTTGCCAAATATGCTGCAGAAATCTCCCTCCACTAAGTCTGACTGCAATCATTTTAACTGTGGGAAGCTGAAGCTGCTGCCTGTTCACTTTCTGGATTCACACAGACACACAGAGGCACACCTCCAGCTCTGCAGCTCTCATTGGCCCTCTTAAGACGCATCCCCCCTCCCTTCCTAGCAAATTCTCACGAGAGTGAGAGAGAGAGCTGTGCATGATGTCAAATGTCCAGGCTTTTTATCAGACAAGAAACAGGAAGTGGGCTGTATAAGGTATTTACCGGCAGAAAAAAAAATGTTTTACTATCCAAAGTTAAAACAACAAGGGCAGAGGATTTAATAGATGGACAGATGAAAAAAATGACTGAAGTTCTGCTTTAAATGGGCAGAAAGAGAGCCTATGTATTGCTTCTCCCAGATTTTCCCAAATTTAGGGTGAAGCGGGAGCTGTATTTAGCATCAGATCTTTTCTGTATAGGCTTGTTTGACCCTTGCAGCACAGCACAAAACACTGGATAAAGCTCATACAAATGTTTTTTTTTTCCTTTAATATACAGTAGCTGTTGTCTGTTCCTGTAATACATCATTTAGTGTTTTTCAAAATTCTGCCCCATTTCCTTTTAACAGTGCACAGCTACACGGCTACAGTTATGCAATTGTTTTTGCTTAGGTCACTATTTATTTCAAGGTTACAAAGTGCCATTAGAGGGTTTTTTATGCCGGCCTTTATTGATGCACTTTGGGCGAAACATTTCCAACGGATTGATGCTTGTAAAGCACATGTCACAGGCACAGGAGCTAAAGGCAGGCGGCTGCAACTTCTCTGTTAGGCAATGTTTGAGGAATCATTGAACTGAAATTAAGCCAAAGTGAAAATAAACATTTGGTCTGGCAGCTAATTAGGAATTAATGCCCCATCTATTTCTAAATCTTTCTGTTTGAGCGGAATAGTGCTGGCTTCGGAGCAAATGAAACGGCGCACTCCACATAGAGAGTGGCAGCGCTGCTTAATTAGCTCCTCTCCCAAGTTTAGTATTACCGTATTATTGTAATGATACTGACGCATGGTCATGTGCTACAATACTGTATCTTCCAAACTGAACTGATGCATTAATGAGTACATGACAGGGACCCTGATAAGGTAGGTGTTGTTTTTGTTTGACTCATTTGTTGAAAGGAACTGGGAAACAATTAATTTGCACACTCTGGCACATGTACTCCTACATGCATATGTATATTTCACTCACATGCCCATAAAGCTGGAGATCTGCATTAATGAAAAATTCCACCTTGGACCAATGTAACTATGTACTGTATATACCGTACATGGCCAATGCCCCTGGAAACTGGAAATCACAGAAGAAAAAAACGCTACTCCACTGATCTCCATCAGTTGTTGAACAAGGGAAGTTGTCCAATAAGCACCAGCACCATTCAGAGAATGCTTTTCATTTTCTCAGTGAATGCAAAGTGTTCTCTGACTGGATGAGGTGAAGAGGTGGGATGTTGCCATCTGGAATTCTTCTTTAAAGAGACTCTGTTGCAAGACCATTCATTTCAGCAAAAGTCATCCCATAATATTATTTGTGCATTTAACATTTTTTATGGATGGTATTTACCTGTAAAAGCCTCCCTTATGTAAACAACCAAAAGCCATGAGACTGCTGCTGGGTGCCCCCATCTTGGAGGTGATATGAGCAGCCCCAGTAGAATCAGAGCTGTTACTCAAGAGAAGAAAATGCCCCATCATCAGTGAGAGTAAGTAAGAGGAGGAATAGCGCTCTATCCCTGGTGTCATTGGAATGAATAGTGCCCCATTTTTGGTATTATTGGGGGGAATAGTGCCCCATTGTTGGTGTCAGTCAGATGAATAGTGCCCTATTCCTGGTGTCAGTGGGAAGAATAGTGCCCATTGTTGATGTCAGTGGGAGGAATAGTACTCCATTATTATTGTCACTTAGAGGAATAGTGTCCTATTGTTGGTGTTAGTGGGAGGATTAGTGCTCCATCATTGGTGTCAATGAAGGAATAGTGTCCCATTGTTTGTGACAGTGGGAGGAATAGTGCCCCATTGTTAGTGGGACTGGGAAAAATAATGCCCCGTTGTTGGTGTCAGTGGGAGGAATATACACAACCAAAATGTCATTGCCCATGTGACTTTAACGAGTCAAACCCCAAAAGTATAAAACATATATGAAAATGTATTTTTTCAAAACAGAGATGTTACATACAGTATCTCACAAAAGTGAGTACACCCCTCACATTTTTGTAAATATTTTATTATATATTTTCATGTGACAACACTGAAGAAATTACACTTCGCTAAAATGTAAAGTAGTGAGTGTACAGCTTGTATAACAGTGTAAATTTGCTGTCCCCTCAAAATAACTTAACATTCAGCCATTAATGTCTAAACCGCTGGTAACAAAAGTGAGTACACCTCTAAGTGAAAATGTCCAAATTGGGCCCCAAGTGTCATTATTTTGTATGGCCACCATTATTTTCCAGCACTGCTTTAACCCTCTTGGGCATGGAGTTCACCAGAGCTTCACAGGTTGCCAATGGAGTCCTCCATGACAACATCACGGAGCTGGTAAAAGTTAGAGACCTTGCGCTCTTCCACCTTCCATTTAAGGATGCCCCACAGATGCTCAATAGGGTTTAGGTCTGGAGACATGCTTAGCCAGTCCATCACCTTTACCCTCAGCTTCTTTAGCAAGGTAGTGATCGTCTTGGAGGTGTGTTTGGGGTCGTTATCATGTTGGAATACTGCCCTACGGCCCCTTCTCTGAAGGGAGGGGATTATGCTCTGCTTCAGTATGTCACAGCGCATGTTGGCATTCATGGTTGCCTAAATGAACTGTAACTCCCCAGTGCCGGCAGCACTCATGCAGCCCCAGACTATGACACTCCCACCACCATGCTTGACTGTAGGCAAGACACACTTGTCTTTGTACTCCTCACCTGGTTGCTGCCATCTGAAGCAAATACGTTTATCTTGGTCTCATGAGACCACAGGACATGGTTCCAGTAATCCATGTCCTTAGTCTGCTTGTCTTCAGCAAACTGTTTGCGGACTTGCATCATCTTTAGAAGAGGCTTCTTTCTGGGACAACAGCCATGCAGACCAATTTGATGTGGTGTGTGGCGTATGGTCTGAGCACTGACAGGCTGACCCACCACCCCTTCAACCTCTGCAGCAATGCTGGCAGCACTCATACGTCTATTTCCCAAAGACAACCTCTGGATATGATGCTGAGCATGTGCTCTCAACCTCTTTGGTCGACCATGGCGAGGCCTGTTCTGAGTGGAACCTGTCCTGTTAAACTGCTGTATGGTCTTGGCCACCATGCTGCAGCTCAGTTTCAGGGTTTTGGCAATCTTCTTATAGCCTAGGCCATCTTTATGTAGAGCAGCAATTCTTTATTTCAGATCCTCAGAGAGTTCTTTGCCATGAGGTGCCATATTGAACTTCCAGTGACCAGTATGAGAGAGCAACAGCAATAACACCAAATTTAACACACCTGCTCCCCATTCACACCTGAGATCTTGTAACACTAATAAATCACATGACACTGGGGAGAGAAAGTGGCTAATTGGGCCTAATTTGGACATTTTCATTAAGGGGTGTACTCACTTCTCTTGCTAGCAGTTTAGACATTAATGACTGTGTGTTGAGTTATTTTGAGGGGACAGAGAATTTACACTGTTATACAAGCTGTACACTCACTACTTTACATTGTAGCAAAGTGTCATTTCTTCAGTGTTGTCACATGAAAAGGTATAATAAAATATTTACAAAAATGTGAGGGATTTACTCACTTTTGTGAGATACTGTACATTTAAAAACATACATGGGACTGGGACACGCCCTTCTCCCATTTTATACCAGCTTCCTTTGTATTTCAGTGTGAGGAATAGTGCTCCGCCATTGGCGCCAGTAGGTGAAATTGGAGTTGATTTACTAAAGGCAAATAGACTGTGCAATCTGCGAGTGCAGGTGCTCCAGAGCTTAGTAAATGAGAAGTCCAGCTGACTTCTATCAGCCAATCACATGCAAGCAAAAATGCTGTTTTTCTTATTTTCCATGCATGTGATTGCAAAGTGAAACTTTACCTCATTTACTAAATTTTGGAGCAACTGTAATTGCCATGTGCAATTGCACTTTGAAAAGTACACAGTCTATTTGGCTTTAGTAAATCAACCCATAGTGTCCCATTGTTGGTGTCAGTGGAGGGAATAGTGCCCCACTTTTAGTATCAGTGGTACGAATGGTGCCACTTTGTTGATGTCAGTGGGAAGTATAGTTCCTTGTTTTAGTGGGAGGAACAGTGCTCCCCAGGGCCAGATAAAGGCAAGCAAAGGACCGCAGTTTGGAGACCACTGTTCTATAGAATTCCCCTTCGCTCCTCCTCTGGTAGCAGCGTATACATTTATATAGGGAGGTGAAGGGAGGAAAGGGCTGGGACAAACAGTAAAAATACACTCCCAGAAGAGGAAAGGGCTATGATGTATGAGGGAGGAACTGTGCTGGGTCATGTTGCAAAAGAATAGAAAATTATTTATGAAAAGGTAAAGCACTGCAAACTTGATTTTTCTATGAATTTACCTAATTTTTTTAAAAAGTCTCTTTTAGGCAGTTATACCTGCATTAAAAAAATAAATAAAAAAACTAAAGTACACAAATACTCCCAATGGGTGATGATCTGGTGATGCGATATCCGCAAACTCCCTTGTCAGGGCCAATATCTCCTCTCCAGCTTTTTCTTGGTGCAGGGTCGTCGACCATCTCGATTGACAAGAGAGTATAACATAACTCTTGTGCACATTGAGTCCAGAGCTGAGATGTGCCGCAAATGTACATGGAGCAGCAAACGTTGGTTTATTTGCAGAAGAGACATTACAAGGTTGATTCATTAACACTGGAGGGTGCAAAATCTGGTGCAGCTCTGCATAGAAATCAGTTTCTTCCAGTTTCATTTTTTGTCAAAGCTTAACTGAACAAGCCAAAGTTAGAAGCCGATTGGCTACCATCCACAGCTACACCCGATTTTGCACTCTCCAATTTTAGTAAATCAACCTATACATGTCTGCAAATAAAAAGCCTGCCTACTCACAATTTTTTCCCTTTAGTTTGGCTTTACATACCTGAATGGAAACGCTGTTTTAAAATGTGCCTGGAGTTGTTCTTCAAATCACCAAATACCGTAGTTGTTATAACCACTTGCCGACCGCCGATCGGCGATTGACGGCGGCAAAGTGGCTCGTTCCCGCAAATCGCCGTCATACGACGGCGGCTGCGGGAACGTGTATAGTGAGCGCGCGCGCGCCGCCGGAGGCGCGCCCGCGCGCTCACTGTGTCCAGGGGGGGCCAGGGAGCGGGTGCGGCGGCTTCGATTGCCGCCGGCCACCCGCGATGCCCCCCCCGGAGCGAATGAGCGGAGGTCCGTGTATGTAAACACGGACCTCCGCTCTGTGTGAGGGGGAAGGGCTGTGATCACAGCCTTCCTTTACGTGAAGGCTGTGATAACTTCCCTTCCCCTGTTAGGGCATCCCCCATACAGTTAGAACACGCCCAGGGAACATAGTTAACCCTTAGCGCGCCCCCTGCAGGTTAAC
>BLSH010515420.1:826346-844798 GCA_018402905.1 Glandirana rugosa
GCAGCGAAATTGACTGTTAACGCGCCAGCACGCTGCAACATGGGTTTGCTTTAAACGCAGGAAAAAAAGGGTGTTTATCTCGAAAGAAAACCACCATAAACTAGTGGCGACGCAGTAAAGACTAGCGGCGATATTTGTTTTCTTCTCGCTGTTAAAACGTTTTTTTGGGTTTAAAGAATGAAAAAGGATTTTATGTTTAGGTTTTTTTTTATATTTTTTTGTAAAAAAAAGTGGCAAAAACCGGCTAAATATAAGAAGGAGTATAAACGCTATTTTTTTTAGCGTTAGCCGCAAATAACTAACCAAACGCGTTTACAACGTCGCACGACCGCGCAATTGTCAGTTAAAGCGACGAATCGCCGAATCGCAAAAAGGGCTCCGGTCCTAAAGCTGGAAATCCTTCCGGGGCTGAAGTGGTTAATGTCTTCTAGAGATCCTTATCTGCAGAGTGGACCCTATGCTTCAAAATTGATTTTATAGGCAGAGAATAGGTAGTCAAGAACACCCAGAAACACCTTAGTTGTAGCAAGAGTGGTCCCACAGGAAGAAGAAGCAGAAATGAAAAATACTCTATATGCATAAAAGTATGAGGACACCCTTCCAAATGATTGCCTTCAGGAATCCCCAGTAAAGGGTACTATTTTTTTTCTACAGTACATATTCATTTTAAAACATTTTGTGTGCTTGTGGTAACAGTTTGGGGAATACCCCTTTCTGTTCCAGCATGACAGCTCCATAAAGACATGGTTTGATGAGTTGGGTATGGAAGAACTTGAGTGGCCTGCACAGAGCCCTGACCTCAGCCCTAATGAACACCTTTGGAATGAACCAGAATACCAATTGTAAGCCAGGTCTCATCCAAGATCAGTACCTGACCTTATAAATACTATTTTGTCTGAAACCTTATAGAAAGCCTTCCCGGGGATGTGAAGACTGTTGCAGCCACCTCGGAATGGGGGGGAGGGTTACTCTGTTTGATTTGGCCATGTCTTTGGAATGGGATGTTCAACAAGTTTATATACAGTAGGTGTTATGGTCAGGTGTTCACAAACTTTTGGCTATATAGTAAATAATGTGTAATATATAGATAGATTCTAGCCTACCCAAACTCCACCTACAACAGAAAATGTGTTTACATGCACAGACTCTTTAAAACCTAATTTAATTACTCTCTTTTGTGATTGTTGAGTTATATCCTCACCCAGCTTAAACTGACATCCTTAATTATACCCCCCCCAAAAAAAAAAAAAACTAAGCAAGCTAATAGGATCACCAGTTTAATTCTCCCACCTAACAAACCCAATTGAGAAAACAACTTATTTTAGGATAAAGTTGCTCTACAGATGACTGTGTAATTTTGAGAGATGATTAGCTTCTCGATCACACAATTCTATTCCACTGCTTGGTTTTTCAGAGTCAGTAATTGGTGTGTGTTGGATAGAACATCGCTTTAGTCTCGGGAGTAGAGACCTCATTACTGAAAGTACGTGGGCCCGTTTTTTTGGACGCCAGTCAATTGTTCGTTCTATTCTCCGCATTAGGTCTTAGCAGGCAGTGTTAATGGTGCCTTTGCATTTTTGAGGCCTGTAAATGAAGCATCTTTAAGGGCTACAGGGTCACAAAACCAAAGATTAGGTGCACCTGTAATGCCTTTGCATTTAGAAACCCTCATCAATTTAATATATATATATATATACACACCTCAACAACCCACTAGGAACTCTGCAGTTGAGCTGTGTTTTGTCTGTGCATTCTGTGTAACTCTCGCTTTACATGGAAAAGTGGTGTTAAACATGACAGCTCTAAGGTCTATAGGGAGGGTGTGAGGATAAAAGTATGGATTTTGCCACTGATGACTTATTTTAAAGAAGCAAGCTCAGGGGGTGGTCATCCCATTCTTTAGTATTTGGAGAGCATATGACCTAGAACAAGTGTTTGCATATTAAGTGTCAAAACAGCAATTATCCACAATATACTCCCAGCACTTGCACAGCATGCACATTGTGGGACCTTTTTGGGGTTTGGGGGGGTCAAAAGGTCATTCCAGCTGCTGGAGGGGGTTGTGCTGATTTTTCATGTATTCAAGACAGCAATTTCAGTTCCTATGATTATGCTGATTATGGTTCTGAAGGCAGAAGGTTTATTACCTTAATGCATTCAATGCATTAAGGTAAAAAACATTCTGCATGCAACTCCCCCCAGCACACCCTTATACTTACCTGCTCTCCCAGCTCTTTCCCTGCTCATTGGCTCAGAGACTGCAGTGGGAGCTATTGGGGAGCAGGAGGCGAGGCTGAGCCGTGCTCTGTATTTTAATGGACCCACAGAGCAGGGCTCAGGATTGAGCAGGCATGAGTGTCCCCATGGAGGGGGGGGGCAAGAGTGCTGGCGGGGGGACCTGAGAAGAGTAGGATCGGGGCTGCCCTGTGCAAGACCATTGTAAGACATGTATGTTATTTTGTTGAAAAAAATGAGCATTTACATTCATTTTAACAACAAAATGTTAATTTTTTTAAAGCAAATAAACCGTTTAAATGCAAGCACATAACTGACTTGTCTGCCAAGGCTACTTTCACTCTGAGGCACTTTACAGGCACTATTTAGCTTAAAATAGCGCCTGTAAAGCTCCTCAAAAATCTCCCCTAATCCACCCCAATGTGAAAGCCTGAGTGCTTCCACACTGGGGCGGCATGCTTGCAGGACGGTACAAAAAGTCCTACAAGCAGCATCTTTGGGGCGGTGAGGAGAGCGGTGTTTACAGCCCCTGCCATTGAAATGAATGGTAAGCGCTTCCAAAAAGGCTGCACACTGCCTCGGAAGCGCGGAGCGCTGACACTTTTAACCCCGTTTTAACCCGTTGTGGGGGTTAAAAGGGCCGTACTCCCGACTGAAAAGTGGGGCTGCAGTGGCGATAAAACTCCGCTAAAACGAGCAGGGTTTTACCACAACCGCGGCCGGGCTGCAATGTGAAAGTAGCCTAAAGAATTGTAATTCTTACCAGCCATTTATGTGACTTATACACCTCTGCCAGACAGCACAGCCTGAAGGGTGGCAAAACTTTTTTTGCTAAAGCTCAACTAAACTTTCAGTTTAGGGGCCTGTTCACAGCATAGATAAGGCAAAATGCCTTGCTTCCTATGCTGACAGTTCACACCACAGTGTTGCTGTGACATTTTGATAAAGCTTTGTGAAAAAATGCGCCTCGGATGTCCCACAGTGCACTCCAGCAGCCATGCATTCTGTGCAGCTCACTGGTGTGAACGGACCCTAGTTCAGCTAAATACATTCTAGGTGCCTAAGAACAAAAGGTTTGCAAAGTCTTGCATTTTGCTTTACTTATAACATGTAGCAGAGCAGACCCTTGCTCTCTGTGGGAAACACATCCTGTAGTCATTCAGCATTAGGGCTTCTCCAATCTGCAAAGCTCAGGCTTTCTGCTCCATCAGTACACTCCTTGTGGGCACATGAGCACTACAGCACAAATAATTGACTTTTTCTGCTTCTTCCTCTCCGAGTCTGAGCCCTGCTATATAGGAACTGCAACAGATTCATACCAGGTCATATTTAGGTATGCTGCTTGCATAAAAAATACATCTACTGATATATTGAGTACAGTTTTATTCATTTTTGTCTTTTATATTTACCTGATTTGTCAGCTTGATGTAATATTAATTATTGTATTACAGGTAGAGATTTGTGCATCAACCACTTTAGGGAGCTCTCAAGGGCTTTGTGCCATGATTCCCTTTACACCCAGTGAGATGAGATATTAGCTTCACAGGAGAGCATTGGTTTCAGTGAGGCTGGCCATAGACAGAGAGATTTTCTTCACCCAGGGGTCAGTAAGTGTTGATGGGGTAATCCCTCCCACGGAGGCATTGGGGTTTATCTATTAAAGGCAAAACCACTTTGCACTACAAGTGCACTGCAAGTGCATTTGGAAGTGCAGTTGCTGTAGATCCGAGGGGGACATGCATTTTTGCTTGTACATGATTGGATGATAAACTCAGCAGAGCTTCCCCTGATTTCAGATCTCCCCCTTAGATTTACAGTGACTGCACTTCCAAGTGCACTTTAACCACTTCAGCCCCGGAAGGATTTCCAGCTTTAGGACCGGAGCCCTTTTTGCGATTTGGCGCTGCGCCGCTTTAACTGACAATTGCGCGGTCGTGCGACGTTGTACCCAAACGAAATTTGCGTCCTTTTTTTCCCACAAATAGAGCTTTCTTTTGGTGGTATTTGATCACCTCTGCGTCATTTCTGATCGCCGCTATAAACAAAAGAAGAGCGACAATTTTGCAAAAAAACCCAAATTTCTTACTTTTTGCTAAAATGCAAATGCAAAAAAAAAAAATATAAAAAAACATTTTTTTCACCGTTTTTGGCCGATTTATATTCTTCCTCATATTTGCGATAAAAAAAATCGCAATCGGCGTTTATTGATTGGTTTGCGCAAAAGTGGCCACGTTTACGGATGATGAGAATTCATTTCTGGGGTTTTTCATTTTTTTTTATTTTTTACTGGTAATGGCGGCGATCTGCGATTTTTAGCGGTACTGCGATATTTCAGCGGACATGTCGGAACATTTTGACACTTTTTTGGGACCATTGGCATTTATACAGCGATCAGTGCTATAAAAATGCACTGATTACTGTGTAAATGCCATTGGCAGTGAAGGGGTTAACCTGCAGGGGGGCGCGCTAAGGGTTAACTATGTTCCCTGGGCGTGTTCTAACTGTAGGGGGACTTGCCTAGCTGGGGAAAGGAAGTGGTCACAGCCTTCACTTACAGGAAGGCTGTGATCACAGCCCTTCCCCCTCACACAGAGCTGAGGTCCGTGTTTACTTACACGGACCTCCGCTCATTCGCTCCGGGGGGGGCATCGCGGGTGGCCGGCGGCAATCGAAGCCGCCGCACCCGCTCCCTGGACCCCCCCGGACACAGTGAGCGCGCGCGCGCGCTCACAGTGGCTCTGTATCGCGCCGGCCGTCGTATGACGGCGATTTGCGTTACAGAGCCACTCTGTCGCCGTCAATTGCCGACCAGCGGTCGGCAAGCGGTTAAAGTGCACTTGTAGTGCAGAGTGAATTTGGCTTTAGTAAATCAACCCCACTGTGTTCACCCAGCAGGAGAGAACACAAAGATTATTGCTAGCGGCTAAAACAGCTGCTAGTAATAATCGCATGTAAAAACCAACTGGCTGGTTGTATCCAAGTTGATTGATCAATCAGCTTGGGAACATTCAGCATGCCTATATATGGTTTGAATCTTAGCAGATTCAGACTGTCTGTGGCCGGCTTAAAGTGGTTGTAAAGGTAAAGAGCAAGTTACAGCCAGCTCCTCTGTTCTTTTAATCTATCCTACACTGTATGATTGCTTTTTAAAACGATGCATGTAAATACCATATCTTTGCTCTTTTATGGCCTGTCATGTGAATTCTGGCTCCTCTATTCCTCCGATATACAGCCTGCAGAGGAAGGGGCCGAGTTCCCCCTCTGACATCAACCGGAAAGGTCACATGACCGCTGCGACCAGCCAGAAGAGATCAAAGATAAGGTATTTGCTTCATTTTCCAAAATCATTTACACAGTTTAGGAGAGATTAGTAACAGAGGAGCTGACAGGCAGGGAGGGAGAGCTGCGGATGACGGAGGCATGTAAACTGACCATGGTAATCAGGGCTCAGCAGGTGTGATTACCGTGGTCAGCACACAGAGGGGGACACAGGAACAGGCAGGATCAACCACAGGGACAGAATAGACCGCACAAGCACTGTGCTGTTTAATCTGCTAAAAGGGAAAAAGGGAACAGGAGCTTTTTTTTTTTTTCACAACCACTTTCAGTCAGTGGATTCATAGACCAGAGAAAGAGCATTAAAGCGCAACCACTGTTTAGCTTGTTTTTGAGCTCAGCTGTACAGGGGCTACAAGAGGCTAATGACAAGTCAAGCACAGGTACTTACGCTTCCATTAAAATATACAGTTAGGGGTTGATTTACTAAAACTGGAGAGTTCAAAATCCGGGTACAGCTCTGCACTCTCCAGTTTTAGAAAATCAACCCCACAATGTCACATCAATGAATTCCGAGCTGCATTCATTTGTCCCTTTCACAGTATAACTGCTTTACATTCAACTTAGGCCCCTTTCACACGGCTGTCCGATTAGGTCACCCTGTCAATATTTTCAGGCAGACCTGATGGGACCCCGCAGTCTCCTCTATGGAGCGGCGGATGACAGCAGACACATGCTCGCTGACATACGATCGTTTCTATTTTCTATCCATCTGGCGGATCGGATAGGATCAGATGGAAACAGACAGACGCTCCATTTCCATCCAATTTCCCCATAGAGGAGAGCAGGACTGTGTCCATGTCCGCTCTGCAAAGTGAGTGGACACAGACCTATTATCCGCCTGCTCAGAGGGGATCAGTAGAGTGATCCCCTGCTGAGCAAGTAGAATACATAACACATAGGCGCCCGTGTGAAAGGGGCCATACACAATGAGGAAAAAAATCTATTACAGGAAGGGTTAGGAAAGTTTCTTTTGGGCTCATGAATTGTGGGACTCTTCATGGATCATAAATACAAATATTCCTTTGATTCAAATAATGTGTAGAGCATCAAAAATGTTGAGTTTTGCAGAATATGCCAGGTTTCCTCAGTTCACATCTCTCTTTGCAATGTCAGTGGCATCTAGGAAGCAGTAGGATGAGCTATGCAGGTTCACAGCTCACCATACAGGAGGAGGGTACATTCTAACACTTGTCCACTTTGATTAAGTGCTACATATCCTTAACCCAGAGACAGAGAGAAGAGGAGACTTGTGTGTCTTGACAACGGAATTCATAATACTTGCTGTCATCTTTTATCTCCTAGATTCCAGAAACAGATCAAAACCAATCGCTCAGTTTGTGCCAGCCTAATCGAGTTTTATGATTAAATTTAATCCTAATAGATTAGTGGCAACAAATGCTCCTAGTCAGATGTATCAAGTGGAATTTATTTCATTATGCAATGTCTAAGGAATTGTTTCCTTATCAACAGCTGGTGTAAAACAATGGCGTTTATTTAGTTACATGATGCAAAGACCCAGAATATTCTGTTGCCCATAACAACCTATGAATGCTTCAATTGTTTGATCGCCATAGACTGCCCAAAGTAAAGCTGTCACTTTGTAAAAAAAAAAAAAACATGGTACCTGCTATAGCTGACCATATATTTTGAAAATGTTAGCTACCTGGCTGTCATGCTGACCTTCTCTTTATAAGAATACAATGTTGATACCTAATGGTGGCTGTATAAGCTCTCAGGAAGCCCCCTAAAATTTGGAGCGATTCTCAACACTTCCTGGAGGTTAAGCACTAGCCTATCGTCTGCATAACTGCAATAACAGTGATGGGCAAATAGGGAGGTTTGGGGAAAGGCAAGGTCAACTCTCCACTTCTTAGAGGACCTGAACTGTGGAAGGACAAGCAGAGTGCAAAGGTCTAGTCACCAGCTAGCCAGTCCTCCTCGGTTGGCCAGCAAGAGCATCAACAACAGTGATGAGCCAATGGTAAGGTTTTGGAAACAGAGATATCTTTCTTGGTCCAGGATAGGGCACAGGTTCCTCGTGTCAGGGCTGACCCCCCCCCCCTTTTCTCCTTTCCCCCCAAAAAATAATGGTTACCTGCAGGGGCGTTGCTAGGTCTACAAAAGATCTGGGGCTAAAGCCCATAGCAGCAAAGTAAAGAAAGTCATACGCTTGAGCGGGCATACACATATATATAATATACATGTGTGTGTGTATATATATACATATATATATATAAATATTGTTGCATACCTGAGTGTGGATTCCCCTTACATCAGGGTCCCCAGAGTGACATACCTGCTAATTGCAGAACTGCACCCACCCAGTAAGAGACTCGGGGCTATGGGCCCCAGACTCGGGGCTATAGCCCCAATAGCCACCCCCTAGCAACGCCCCTGGTTACCTGATAACTGGTTGGTGGATATTCCAGAAGCAACAGAAGATATTCAGGAGGTACAACCTGGATAAAGAAAAAGCAGGGAGATCAATAATGTTGTAGCCTTCTCACCTTTATCAGCCCTTTGATATCACTGCCAGATCTCACTCCAAACCTCATTAGACTAGTAGTTAGAGATCAAAGTATCTATCATATAGCAGCTATTCAGCTTTGAGTCTATAGGCACAGGCACCCTCACATACTAAATTTCAGAATTTAAGGTAAAAAGAAATGCCTAACACTAAATATTATTAAACATTTCCTCCCCTCTCCTCCTACCTATCCTGCATACTCATTGTTAAAAAGATCTGTATACTTAGCTCTTTTTAATCTGATCTGGCCACGTCCTTGTGTCAGCGAGTGTCTGCTGCAGGGGAGAGGAAGGAGAACCAACAATGGCTAGGTATGGGAGCCTATGGGCGATGTCACAGCTCCCAGGATTCACAAACCTTGCTGAGCCCTCCCCTACGAGTGAGAGCTGGAGCTGCAGGGTTACATGACTGAACCAGATTAAAAAAAAGGTAAGTACACAGATCTTTTTACACAGGGTATGTTAGGATAAGTAGAAGGATAGTTAGAAGAGTTAGTGCCCTACAAAGTTTACCTTTTTAGCTTTAAGTGGAAGCAACGCCTAACAGTCTGGGTTCACAGCGGTGTGCTGCATATTGTAGCACAATGGTATGTGTGTTTTACACACGTTTTTAGGGGCATTCCCATTGACTTCTATTTGACCTTGCATTTTCATGAAAGCGCATCAAAATCCTGCATGCTACATCTTTGATACGCTTTCCAAAAATGTGAATTCTAATAGAGGTCAATAGGAACATGGCTAAAAATGTGTATAAAATGCTCATACAACTGATGTGAACACGACCTAGACACCTTTTCTAGATATTTCATATAAAATAGCACATCTTCACTTTGAGCTCAGGTCCCTTTTAGGGAAATGTTGCAATTTAAATGTTAGAGCTTCATAGATTTCTGGGCTCTCGGGGCGCTTGTGCAGATGTTTGACAGTGCACTTATGTCAATCTAATATAATTGAGGGAGCATTTGGAAATCTATAAATTAAACAACAAGCAAAAATTGTGAAACTTGCTTTAAGTTACTTTTAGGTAAATGATAAATAGTAGCTCAAAAGTTGTATTTAGTAAAAATATAGTATAGGAAATGGAAAAATGTTAAATAATGATACTCTACTATTAATTTAATGTTTGGTATTTTTTCTACTCTAATTTTATGCTGTCTGCGGCTGACTTTTTCTTGTAACAGGACATCAAAAGTAAAATAAAGAAAGGTTTCTTTTCTCCTAATGAATTATCTATACTAGCTTCTGA
The DNA here is from genome assembly GCA_018402905.1 of Glandirana rugosa. Lineage (NCBI taxonomy): Eukaryota > Metazoa > Chordata > Amphibia > Anura > Ranidae > Glandirana > Glandirana rugosa. Next base: position 835,693 of record BLSH010515420.1, read on the forward strand.
ATATTTAAGTATTGTCATGAGTTTGGCTGTCTTTGTACTGAAAGCTTCTGGGAATTTTCTGCCTTTGGTACCTTCACCCCTTGACCTGTCCCTGTGGGAACCATCTCATGTTCTCAGTGTTAATATTATTAACTGTAAAGATCAATGTAGTTGAAACCCATCTCACAGTTTAAACTTCATGGTTGTTTTGGGGAGGTATATTTTCTCTAAGGAGCTGTCTCAGCCATAGGTTACATGCAAACAGAGATTATATGGTGTAGGGTCCATGTCGAGAACAGCTGGGTTAAATGTTGCTTATACAAATCGGAATGTTGGGAATTCTGGGTAGATTGCTTAGTGTGCTGAAGTTCTACAACAGGTGTGGGGAAAGAAAACAAGAAGTGGGGCTTATATCCCCCACTGGGTAACCTTAGATAACATGAATATCACTGCCCAAGCTAAAATGGTCAAATTTAAGAATGTTCTATAGAATAAGACAACCATGCTCTTCTGCTGGTGTTAACTGCCTTTCTGGTGCACTTGGCAGGCATTCAGAAGCAAAGAATGGAACAATTGTTATGATCTTTTATCTACTGCCATTTTGGATTTTACATTAAGAAATCCCCATTTAAACTTTTTAAGTCTAAGGAAATGCTGTCATCTGCTTCAGGCAAGGCCATCACTACCTATAGCCAAGGTAGGCGCCGGCCTAGAGCGCACATCACTAGAGGGCGCTATGTGGAGAGTGGGCACTTAGAGCAGATGAGCACTCCTCTCTCCAGCTACCTACATGACAGGAGTGACGCTGTAGTCACTCCCTGTCATTCCGTACACCGCACAGTGCAAGCTGAAATGGCTGCTGGATGGAGGATTTTGCTTCCCCCTTTCTCCAGCCGCAGTACTGGATCTCTGGCTACCAGACAGGCTCTTGTTGTGTGGGCGAGATGGGGATGCGGCCAGCTTTAGAGATCACACCTGCCTGAACTGCCTGCGCGCCCGCATGTCTGAAACATCGCCCCCCCCCCACCTTACTGCCTGCCCAAATGTCTGAACTGCCCCTGAACCACCTGCCACCCGCATGTCTGAACTGTCCGCCCGCCTGCCTGCCTGCCCGTCTGGCCACCCGCTGGCACTCAGAGGACCAGGAGCAAGTGTATGCTGAGGTAAGCTCAGCTGACGGTACCTAATTGCCAGAGCACCAGGGGAATGGGGCTGGAGCAGGCTGGAATTGAGGAAGGGGAATGTCCACCGATGCAGGTGGGGGATTGGGGAAGTCAGTGGCAGTGAAAGTTAACCCCCATCCCTCACCTTGCATTGTCCTCATGGCAGTGACATTTTAACCCACCTCCCCCTTTCTGCATTTGTGGTAATGTCAGTATTATTAACCCCTCCCCCCACATTGGTGGTCATGGGAGGGGTTACATTTCAGTGCCACTGATCACCAATGTGGGGGAGGGGGTTAATAATACTGACACCTGTGTTGGTAGACATCTGACATCAATGCTTGGAGTTATAATTTGATCCAATGACTCAATGCTGGGGTAGTTCATGCATTGGGGAGGGGGGGGGTGCAAATTGGCATCTTTGCCCTAGGCACTGATTGACCTTGTCCCTCCACTGAGCTCTGTGTCTCCTCCCGTTCCAGGTGGGCAGATGGTGGATCCCAGCATTTCCAGGTAATGGTAGCAGTGTCGTCCTTTGGGATGTTCTGAGATGTCCTTTGTTCAGCCACCCCCAGCAGGAGGGAAGAGCTAGACCTATATCTCCATACAGTGACGGACGTAGGATACAAGTATGGAGGATACTCCTTTTACGACTACCATTGGTCGTTTTCAGCCAAGGCAGCAGCCAGGCTTGCCCAGTTTCAGATCAAGACAGACCGTAGTGTTACAGATACAGAACTGTTTTGTCGCCACTTTGCTTCTTGCTTTGTCTTCTACCCACACAGCAAACTGGTGCTCTGAGGCTGCTACAAGGCACCCCTTCAATTTCTACATCCGGCATCAGCCAGGGCTTGCCAGCCCCGCACATCAGCGATGTGGACAAATTTGGAAGGCCTGTCTTATCAGTGCGGGATGCGGCCATATGCAATCATTTCAATTATGGCGTATGCTCCTACAACCAGTGCCGGCTGCTGCATATTTGTACATCATGCCATAAGGCGCACCCAAGGTTACAGCTAAACAAATCCTGATTAAGCCGGGTGGATGTCCTTTGGTTGGGGTTCTACCTTTCCACACACCCCATCCTTTCGCTGGTCATATTCCTGGTTCACGGCAGGATTTCACACCAGCCTCATCACTCTACCCCACTCTACTTATGAATGCAAAAACCTCCAGTCAGCGTCTATCGATGAACAGGCCATAGACACCCTGCTACAGACTGAACTAGACAGAGGGTTCATCATCAGCCCCTTCTCACAGTCACCTTTTCAGACCTGGAGAGTCAGCCCTATTGAGCTTGTTAAGTGCAAGTTCTCAAATAAGCTTTGTTTTGTGTACGATTTGTCTGCCCCTCATTCTTCTCATATCCCAAGTCTGAATTCCCCGATTCCTTCTGAGGAATTCTCCCTTAAGTATGCGTCAGTTGACTTGGTTATCCAGGCCATCATTAAAATAGGTACCAGCGCCTGGCTGTCTAAAGCAGACATCTCAGATACATTCAAGCTCCTGCCCATCGAGCCATCCCTCTGGCAATGGCACGGCATTAAATGGAGGGATTCCTATTATTTTGCCACCAAGCTGACCTTCGGGTCCAAAAGCAGCCCATGGCTGTTTGATATTTTCGCTCAGTCCCTTACATGGATCCTATCGCACCAGGCTCATTGTCAGATGGTCATCCACTACCTCGATGATTTTCTGCTCATCAAGCAGCTGGGTGCACCCCCGGTAGATCTAGACAGTCTAAGAGTTGTGTTTAACAACTTCAATGTGCCCATAGCCGAACATAAAGTGGAAGGCCCGGCACATTCCATCACTTTCCTAGGCATTACTCTTGATACGGCTTTTAGTTTTCCTCGCTCAAGTACGAGACCCTGTTCATCCCATCAGCATCAGCTCTGTCACCACAGGTAGTCACAGATGCTGCAGCCTCCACAGGCTTTGCTGCAGTTTTTGGCCATCACTGGTTCACCGGTCCCTGGCCTCTAGAAATCCATCTAATCCCTGGTTTCACTCAATCTTCATCATTGTTCGAACTATATCCCATCGTAGCAGCTGCCCAGGTGTGGGGCCACACGTGGAAAGGACAAACAGTGGTCTTTACCACAGACAATCAGGCTGTGGCTGACATAATCAATAAGGGTAGGTCTAAATAGCTCCCCACCATGTCCTTCCTGCACAGGCTGGTTCCGTTTGTCACTGCTTCACCAATTTAACAATCACTGTAAGCACATTCCAGGCAAATGCAGTGTCGCACAGATGCGCTGTCTCATTTCAATTTTATTTCATTCTTCCAGCAGGAACCTGGAGCCGACCCAACAACTACTCCTATCCCACCTTGGTCGCAGCTAACCATGGACTAGAGCCACACCTGGCCAACGCAACCCAGCTCATCAACCACTCATTGCCCCGCAACACACTGAAAGCCTATCGCACAGCTTGGAACACTTACTGTAGGTTTCTAGCCTCATGCCCCGGAGTAACAACCGGTGACATTAGGCACATCCTAGCCTTCAACCTTCATATCGTATTGCCACATGCAGCTGGCTCTTTCCTTTAACACTATCAGGCTATACCTAGCCGGCATCCAGCATTTACTGTCCTTACTTATCTAGGAAAGCCTTCAGTATTTACAACCCATGCAGTAAGATCCCTCCTACGCGGCATCCAGAAGCATCAGCCCGTAACCAATGGCGAACACTTGCCCATCTCAAATGCCATCTTTATGGACATATCCTTACACATGCCCCGTTCAAGGTTTTGCCCAGTCTAGTCATCCACCTACATGGCCTTCTACGGCTTCCCGCGGCCTAGCAAATTCACCTTTAGTGGCACCAGCAGTCAGATACTATACAGATGCCACCTGACTAGCTTTCAAAACCGTTACATCCTTCATCTTGTGGTCTCCAAAACTCAACAATCCGGACCCGGGGTCGACATCAACCTCTTTCAGACGAACATCGCTTAGTGCCCAGTGTTGGTTCTCGACCGGTTTCTCTCATCTCATCTGCCCAGCCAGTAAGACTCTAGCCCATTGTTGCCTTTTCTGACCAGCCCCCTGAGTGGCAGCCAATTTATTAGGCACATTAGGATCCTTCTGGTCAACTTGGGCCTTGACCCTGGTCAGTACTCCGGACATTCCTTCCGGATCGGAGCAGCCTCAGCTGCATCTCAAAACAGAGTACCAGACCACGTTATCAAGAAATTAGGCAGACGGAAGTCTGCCTGCTTCGCGAGATGCATTCCAAATCCTCACATAGAAATGGCACAAGCCTTTACCAAATTTGCTCAGTGATGACAGAATTAATTAAGAACTACTTACCTATCCAGATATTTTTGCCCCCTTTTCTTGGCATACCGACCAGACCACCAAGGCAGCACACCTCAGGTCTATGTTTGTTGTAAGCCTTGTCTCGTGTTTATGTGATCCATATTAGTCTCGGTCATAGGGTCATGACCATAAATTAGAAGGCCAGTATGGTGGCCTGAATTTATGGGAGGAGCCCGGGGGGGTATTTAAGCAGACCACTCGCCCATGCTCTTTTGTCGGTTCCAGTGCGCGATACCCTCCCTCCCATTCCCCTTTTTCAGGGCACTTCTCATCACCTTACTCTCTACAATCTCCCATTACTTATCTTGGGTATGCTCCCTTTTCTTGGCATACCGACCAGACCACCAAGGCACACCTCAGGTCTAGGTTTGTTGTAAGTCTTGTCTTGTGCTTATGTGATCCATATTCATCTTGGTCATAGGACCACAAATATATATATATATATATATATATATATATATATATTAAATGGAAAAAAAAATAAAGTCCAGCACTGCTCTGGTAACCTAAAGGCAGATCTTTTTGTGGCTTTATTCTTTGGAAAAGATACCAAATACAAACCAAAGTGAATAACGCTTACATGGATATGTAGCATAACATTAAACCGTGTGTCCATTAATTACAGATCTATCACATATAAAGAATCTTGAATAACGATCACAACAGAGCATATGATATACAGAACCCCCCCCCCCCCAAAAAAAAAAAGGGGATAAAAGGAGGAGAAGCAGAAACGTAGTCAAAAAGAACATTAAAATGGCGAAAAAAATTGAGAGGGGTGTCCTCATATTGCCAATTATACTTACTAAGTACACATTCGTCATATACATGGTGAAACAGATTGGTTACAGGATTAGGAACTACCACACAGTTCAGTGTCAATCTACACAAGGGGATCAGATTTTGTTTGATTTTTTAGGGAATCCGCTGGCCTCATATGCCATCTTATATAATGGAATTGCTTGATTGATCACAATAATCCAGAAAGGTACATCAGGGGTAATATGTTATTTCCAGCGTATAGCTATGGATTTTTTGGCCTGAAAAAAGACCAGACATAGAAAACTTTTAGTGTGGTTAGGGAGGCTATCATCATCTATATAGCCAAACAGGCATTGTAAAGGGTTGCAGACATTAGGCAATTGCATGAGAGTACTAATGAAATCTGTAACTGCAGACCAAAAGCTTCAAATAGGTGGGCACTCCCAAACCATATGGTAGAATGTGACATCAGTCGTGGAGCATTTAGGACAGACAGGAGAGGACAGCCTGCCAATGAGAAATAAAAACTGGGTGTATAGTAAGATTTTTATAAAAATAGGAACTTGTAGGGGGAGAATCTCCTGCCATGCTTTCTCCATAAGGCTGGGAATATCCACTCTCCAAAAGGGATTCTGTAGTCAAAAGCCTATCAGTTTTGGAATGTAATAGAGAGGAGTAAAAGGTGGACGCCAATTTATAATAGGGAGCATCACATATCAAGTTTTCTGGTTCAGAAGGCTTGAGGGACACATTAGTCAATCCAAACTGTCCCTAAAGACAGATCTTAGTTGCCTCCTTTACCATTAGGCAGGCATAGAAGGCAGATCTCTACTGGTGGGGACTGGCCCTGAAACAGAATGGCTCCTACAGACTACAACCAATCCTAAAGCAGACACGGGCCCAGACACGAAATTATGATGGCTGTCTCGTTTAGTATATCAGTTTATTTGCTTATTAGCAACCCTCCCTATGAGGTTATATAAGGACATCTAAACAGATCTGCTATTAGAAGTCATTAAAACCGTTTTCTTTAGAATTCTTCTTAAGAAAAAAAACTTTAACTAGACAAAACTAAGTTCATTTACCCCAGTTTTTTGTCTTCTGCTTCTTTTTATATACTGAATGCTGGCAAGCCTAATATGCCTCTGGTTCCCATGATAATTTATTACAGTCATTAGAGTGATCATTCATTGTTGAGCTGCAATGTGCCAAGCACAGTGCGGATTTGAAAGAATATGCTGAAAGCCATTATCGATCAGCGCAGTTGCCTCTTCCTGTTCGGACTAAGTGCTGCTGAGGATGTGTGACTTCAGCTTACATCCATTCGTAAAGGAAAATATTTGACCCAGAGCCCATTACTGACAGGACTGTATCTACTTGTATGCATAATGCATAGTGTTTAGACCTACTGACAGTTGAAATCGCAGGCATGCCACAAACTGTAGCGGAGTGCCAATTGTCAGTGTTTTTGCAGTTTTTGTTTAACTTTTTAGGAGTTTTGGATGGTAATAAAAGACTTTTGTAAAATGCAGTTTCAGCAAGACTTGGAGATAATTATTTTTTCTCTAAGCAAGGTATCAAATTAGGTTAAAGCATCCTGGTATTCTTATCAAGGAGTATTAATAATTTAAAAACATTCTGCATGTGCATAGTTTGTAATGATGTTCTGTACACATGCTCTTTATTTGCATGTTATGTATCCACATGTAGGAAATTAATCGTTTTGGGGCATTTTATTTTTTACATTTTTTTAAAATTGACTCGCCATGTCAATCCTGTAGATCACTTGAAAAATATAAACAGGATACAAACAGCCATTAAAATGTATAAGATGTAACAAGAAGTATCAGACTGCCTTTGGGAATCAGGGTTTTTCCCTTGTTAGAGGAAATTGGACCATGCTTTATGATTTATGTTTTTCTCTTTGGCTTTCTCTGAATAAACAGTGGGTATATTATTTATTTATTTTTTCTTTTGGTTGAATTTGATAGACTTGTCTTTTTTCATTGAAAGGGGGTCCCCACATATCCCTAAATAGGGAGACTGTGGGAAAAGAAGGGTGATTTTTAAGTGCCAAAATCAGTATCAACTACTACAATGTAAATTAAAATAAAGATTAATCTAAATTTTATTTATACAACATTTAAAAGCATATATGATATCCTAGACACAAATTACATCAGCATAAACAATATACGGCCATTCTGTGCAAACAATGCATAGCGAGGAATTTATGGATCATGGATCAACGCGTTTCACCCAAAGCAGAGTGAAGGGCTTCTTCAGGATCCAGTTTGCAACATTAGTAAATCTGATAACTCATGGGAAGATCAAAAAGTATGTAAATCAGCCATCCACCATGCCTGATATAAAAGATATCCAACAAGGAAATATGTGTACTTATCACTTTTGAAGAAAATTTGGAATAGAGGTGACCTTTTTCTTATGGTCCCCCTTTTGGTCCTAGCTTGTGGATTTGGGCTTTTTTGTCATTTTGTTTTGAACCATTTGGGTTGATTTTCTCAGCTCTCCATATACTTTTTCACCTAATTTAGTCCCATTATCTCTAAATCATTGATGATACATAAATGTGGGTGACTCTTTTTTCCTTTTGTTTTTAACATTTACATATATGATCGTGGACACATATTTCCTTGTTGGATATCTTTTATATCAGCAATGGTGAATGGCTACATGGTACATACTTTTTGATCTTCCAATGAGTTATCAGATTTACTAATGTTGCAAACCGGATCCTGAAGAAGCCCCCCTCTGCTTTGGGTGAAAAATGTTGATCAATGATCCATAAATTCCTGATTATGCATTGTTTGCACAGAATGGTGGTTGATTCTTTATGCCGATGTAATTTGTATCTCTGATATCATATATGCTTTTAAATTTTGCATGAATAAAATTTCGATGACTCTTGATTTGAATTTAGTAGTAGTCGATACTTTTTTGGCTCTTAAAAATCGCCCTTCTTTTCCCACAGTCTCCTTATTTAGGGATATGCGGAGACCCCCCTTTCAATACACTCCACTTGTTGTAGGGGATTGTGCGGGTTTTTGATGATAGGCTCCCCTCCCACCCAACCATACTGTGTCTTTTTTTAAACCTAGCTATGTAACTATTATGTTTTATATACAGTGTCTTGCGAAAGTATTTGGCCCCCTTGAACTTTGCGACCTTTTGCCACATTTCAGGCTTCAAACATAAAAATATAAAACTGTAATTTTTTGTGAAGAATCAACAATAAGTGGGACACAATCATGAAGTGGAACGAAATTTATTGGATATTTCAAACTTTTTTAACAAATAAAAACTTGAAAAATTGGGGGTGCAAAATTATTCAGCCCCTTTACTTTCAGTGCAGCAAACCCTCTCCAGAAGTTCAGTGAGGATCTCTGAATGATCCAATGTTGACCTCAATGACTAATGATGATAAATAGAATCCACCTGTGTGTAATCAAGTCTCCGTATAAATGCACCTGCACTGTGATAGTCTCAGAGGTCTGTTTAAAGCGCAGAGAGCATCATGAAGAACAAGGAACACACCAGGCAGGTCCAAGATACTGTTGTGGAGAAGTTTAAAGCCGGATTTGGATACAAAAAGATTTCCCAAGCTTTAAACATCCCAAGGAGCACTGTGCAAGCGATAATATTGAAATGGAAGGAGTATCAGACCACTGCAAATCTACCAAGACCTGGCCGTCCCTCTAAACTTTCAGCTCATACAAGGAGAAGACTGATCAGAGATGCAGCAAAGAGGCCCATGATCACTCTGGGTGAACTGCAGAGATCTACAGCTGAGGTGGGAGACTCTGTCCATAGGACAACAATCAGTCGTATACTGCACAAATCTGCCCTTTATGGA
>BLSH010515420.1:845160-857501 GCA_018402905.1 Glandirana rugosa
GACAAATCTTACGTGTTATCGAAATACATTTTTACATGTGTGTTTATCTATACATACTCTTCACCGGGTAGGGGGAGTAAGGAGGAGGGAGGGATAAGAAGTCCGAGAACTGATTCAAAATTAAACTTCCTCTCCGTTCAAGAAAACCACACGAGAGAGAATCATTCGGGTGTCACGAGGACATTAGGAAACGGTTACGTCTACGGACATTACACAAACATTTTATTTCTTATTTTTTTTATTTGTATGTCACGGAACGCTTTCATAAACCGGGGGAACTTGAAACGCTGGAAAACGGTGTAAAGTCCGAAGTTTGACTTCATGATTGTGTCCCACTTGTTGTTGATTCTTCACAAAAAATTACAGTTTTATATCTTTGTGTTTGAAGCCTGAAATGTGGCAAAAGGTCGCAAAGTTCAAGGGGGCCAAATACTTTCGCAAGGCACTGTATGTTTATTTTTTTTATTCTTTATTTTACAAACACATTACAGGCATCTGCATTGGCAAAGGATTACAGGAGCACTGTGGGCTTACTAAGAGAGAGCACACCAAAAGAACTTGCCTCTCCTTCAAATTAAAACTTAGTCAAGAGCCTGAAGAATAGGGAGGGAGGAGGAATGAGGGGGATGGGCCACTTCTCATACATATCTATTTGTGTGTACATTTTTACATAAAGCTATTGTGCATTCTAAACAGCAGTATTTTTAAGCACACTAGATAAGGATAGACATGTAAAGATGTGCAAGCGAGCTCCTCCTACTAGCTCAAAAATTAAAATACAAAATATTTGTGTTTAATATATCTCATTTACCTATAACTATATAAGCTGTATATAAACTAAAGGATATGCACAACCATTATACATTTTATTATGTATTCTCTTTAAAGCAATGCCTGTAATTAAATTATAGAAATTTTAAAAAATTGTAAAAATACATTCCAGTCTTCCCACCAGCAACTCCAATGCAACATATTTCCTGGTGTGACAGCTCTATTGAAGCCAAAGGTTCACTATAACAGCTAGGTGAGTAGCATTTTTATAAGGAGGTCAACAGCCCCATGATAAACTTACTTTTTCAGTTTGTGGCAAAGATCTTCAATTCCTGAGGTTGCCCTAGAAAAGAGGGGCATCTGGCAACAGTGTAAAGTATGCTGCGCCAGCTGGTAGGCATATACTGCTTGATAGATTGTGTCAGCACAAAAAACTTTAAGGATCCTGTGTTTGTATCCCCAAATCCTCCTCCAAAACTTGTAATGTCATAAAGAGAAGCTGCTTCTGATGGGTCATAAATCATAGTAAGTGATTCAGACGTCGATTAAACTCTTCAAGAACGTGAATCTGTGCAAGAGATGGTTTTATTAGCTGTTCCTGACTGCACAAATCATTTAGTAAGTTTAAGCTTTGGTGATGAGTTTTTGACAGCAGTGAGGACGTGACACATGCCTTAAAATGTGCACTTTTAGGATGGAATAACAAGTCTAAGAAGTTGCTGACAACCGGGAGAAATAAGGGGAATTGTCAGAACCTCAGCGGTATTTATTGTAATAATACAGAAACGTGTGTCCTTTTCATCTAGACTTGTCTCTAATCAGTGTCATTGTAAAGATGTGTACTCATGCTTTCAGTTAAAGAGCCAAAACTTACCAAAGCCAAAACTTTTTTTTGGTTAAGTTAGGATAGAGTGGTGACCCTTGTCAGCGTTTTATTTCAGTCTGTGTGCCCCTTAGGTCTTGTTTCCACTGGCAATAAACAAGGTGGTTTTGGGTGTATTTCCATCCATGAACCACCACCTCCTACAACTGCCATAATGCCATTAAATAGCACAGTAAAGGCAGAACTGTTGTAGTAAAGTGCGGTAAATCAGCAGGAAATGTTGCCATTCAAGGGTAGCGATGTGGGACAATGCTCCAAATTCCCAACCTAAGGGCAGTTCCACATGTTAACAAAATGCACACAAATGCTTACAAAACACGAGGCATGATTTCAATATGTTTGCAAGTGTCCAATACTTGCCACCAGTGGATATGTATACTCACTTTGTTCCTCTTGCTGACCACTACAATTTGGAATAATAGTTTTTTAAGTTGTCACCAGAGCAGAAGGAAGGAAATCTTCCAATGGCAACACTGGCTCCAGCTAAAGAGGGAATTTCCCAGTTATTTGAGGGAATTGTGTGTCTACTGCTTACAGGTCCATGAAGTCTGCTTCAGAGTCACCTAACCCCCTCCAGAACCCCTATCCCCCCACAGTGATGCCCAGCCCCATCCAGAGTCCTCCAACATTTCAATACATATTTTGTATTGTCATATTTGTATTTTGTGAGTATGCACTTTTTTAACTGTTGGGGCATGGAAGGTTTTGGAAGAATTTACTGGGCCCTGGTCTCAGTAAGGCTGAGAACCCCTGTACCTAAATGGGACACATGACAAAAAAAGGCAACAAAAGAGTTTTAGGAATTCTGTGCGGCATTAAAAAAATATGTTTTGACCTGGGATTAACTTTAAAGGGAATCTTTCATGAGAGTTTAAATGTTTAATGAAAGCTGTCTTTGCTGAACTCTTTGTAAGAATGCTGTTTGCCTAGCTGTTATGCTCATGCTTTGGTTTCTATGTTTTCTGAGTCGCTGATCCAGAACATGTAGAAGGTCTATGGTTCAAAACTCAGAAACAACCAGCCAACTAGCATTCTTACAATAAGCCCAACAGACCATGCTCATAATGTCTTAAACCAGCCTGAATTAAGTCACTTGACTACTAGACCACACCCCCTCCAGAAATTGTATTTTGAAGGCTAGACTCACAACACTGTACTGAGGCAACCACCATATTAGAGAAGGTGCGAGATATCACTGGACAGCTCTTCCTGTTCCTAGACCTAGCCATAATGTGGTAATCAGAAGAAGGAATGGGTGAGTTAGGAGTCTGAAGCCCTGGCAAGCACATATAAAGATAGAAGAATAGAGGGTAACAGGGCAGTATTACAGTTGAAAGATGTTTGCTCTTTGTAATCAGGAATTATATGCAAAAGTTACATTTTTTTTTTTTTTACTGAATTGTTTTTTCACATTAAACTATACTAATAAATCTCTTTAAACTTTAGATTTCAAGTGCAGGTCCACTTTAACAATTTTGCTTTACAGTTGTTTCCATTTTACATTTTGTTAACATTCAGAGGCACACATAGTGCATTTTCCTAATTTTTAACAACTCTGTATCCAGGGGTCAAGTCCTGGGAAAAAAGTGTGGGAACTTACCCAAGATCCCCACCACCACATTGTGCATCACGCCTAACCAGAAGTGGTGTTCCATCTTAAACGAGCGGTCGGTGAGATATACTGTACGGTGGCGTTTAGATTATCAGGACTCATATCCTATATCAGGTGCAGAACCTATATCTGTCCGTCCCTGTCCCCCCGTAAATGAACGAGCTGCAGCCTCACCAGTACCCATCAATGCAGCCTAATTAGTGCCCATTAATGCAGCCTCATCAGTAGGCTGCAGGAAACTGGGGGGGGGGGCAAGGTAGAGTGGACGGGGACTCCCAAACCCTGTCCACAAATATGCTAACTCCTCTGCTGTGCAGCTGTTTAGAAAGAAAGGTTTTCCAGGTCTCCTGTGTTCAGCGGGGACCGGGGACAGAAAGCGGACTATTTACTCATGTTCGGCTTTAGGCAGATTAATCCACCCCAGCGTTCTACACAGTTGAAGGCCGGGTAAATCATTACACTGGAGCTGGCAAGGAGTGCAGTGGCGGATTAATCCGCATAAAGCCGAAAATTAAGAAATAGTCTGCATTTTGGCCCCGGTCCCCGCTGAACACAGCAGACCGAGAAAAGTTTCTTTCTAAACAGCTGCACAGCGGAAGATTTAGCATATTGGTGGAGAGGGTTTGGGAGTCCCCGCCCACTCTACCTCGCCCCCCACCCTTGGTAAGCCACTGCTAGTCCTGCAGGACGCGGCTGCTAATGGGGAAAGCGTTCCTGCTGTGGAAAAAGTGCAGGAACGCCGTCCCCATGCGTTCCCACGGGACTCTAGCCCTGTCTGTAACTTAAAACAGCTTTTGATGTTAAGTTATTCCACTTTTGTTCAGAGAAAAAGCATTCCCCTCTGGGTGATCAGTGTTCATTGCAGGGATTTTAACAAACTTTGTTGCAGATTCCTACCTTTTGTTATTCTGAAGAAACAATTGTTTGTGTCCATGGGCATAATCAATGTGAATGGGGGTGATATTTATCCTATAAGGCTGCAGGACCCCTGACCCTCTGGCTGGACAGCGCTGATTGGCCCTGTGCTGATCACATGCACCCTCCCAAATATAAAAAGAAACTATCTAGCAATACACACCAAACTGAGCATGTGCAGATTGTCCCCTAGCCTCTGTTCTATCAGGAGATGGTTTGGAGACGTTGTAGGAAGGGGAGGATCAGAGAAGACAGAATCAAACAGCCTTTTTACACAAACCCCTTAGGTTCCACAGTGAGTATACCAAGCATGCTTTACTGCAGAGGCATAACTAGAACCCTCATGGCCCTGGTGAAAGAAACCATGAAGGGCCCCCCTGACCCTCAGCTGGGGCCCTTCCCTCTGAGCCCGGGGCCCTTCCCACTGATCAGGCTCAGGGACATGGCACAGGGTTACAATTAACATACCAGTCTGGCTCATGCGTGCTCCCGCCATGTTATCACTGTCCAGGGGGACACAAGGCTGCTGCCTGCTCCTTTTTCCGTACTACAGCACCGTCATCACTCTCCGCCTCCCGCACCACCCCCTCCAATGCTGCCTCGCACCATGCTAGGTACTATGTATTTTGGCACAGGGGAGTTGCATGGGCCCCCTGGAACATGGGGCCCAGTCACATTTGAGACCCCTGAGACCCCTATCGGTACGCCCCTGCTTTACTGCATATGCTGACTGATTTTAATGTTGTGGGTTTAGTAACACTTTAACTTAATGAAGCAATGCAGTGCAATACACAATAGATTTTTCAATGCTGCATGAAAAGTCCTCTTAAAACACACAAAACTGCTAGCGTATTCAGTTCTGCTTCTTATACACTGCTGCCTTTGGTTGTGGTTGTGTAAATGCTTTGCATATTAAACTACTCCTTACTTACACTTTTGCTGACGTGATCAATAATCTAGGCCAGCCTGCCGAAGAAAGTTATTTTGTAACTGTCAGTCTCCCTCGAACTGCATTTCCTTAATCTAAACTTCCTAATTAAATCTACCATTTTACAGAAAATTTGCATAAAACAAGCTCAAAAAGTTTTTTTCTATGTCTTTTACAGTTTACGCATAAATCACAGGTTTCAGGCTCCAAAATGATCGGTTTAAGAAAACGAATTATGGCACCGTGCTGAGCGATTATTATCAACCGAGAGCCCGGGCTGTGTTTACGGAATGCAGCTTCTAATAAACACCCTTTAAAGAGGTGGAGGGCATATTTAATGTATGAGGAATGTAATGACATTTTTTGCAGGCAATTTCAGCCCCGTCAAAATGACTGTTTGGCATCGTGACTCACCATCAGCTATGCAGTCACAAGACGCCACTCTGTAGAGCTGGGTGTAAAAGCAAGGCTTAAAAAAGCATAATGGGCAGGAGTGAGGGCATTTATCAGGAAGGCGACGGTACGGGCGGCCAAGAGGAGGGCTAACTCAGGTGCATCTTGCTTACAATGCATGGCAAACTGGTATTAGAATGTTCATGGCTCAAATTAGACTGCCAAGTTCAGCATATAAATGGATATCGATATTTGATGCATAATCAATAGACGTTGCTAGCAAAACACAAGAAACTCTGCGAGGGATCAGTACAACGTGAGGAGATTACATTTTAATTGTGTCACTAGAGAGCCAGAACTGTATGCTAGCATGCGGCGTTGAGGTTTTTTTTTGTTATTTTTACTTGTTTCTGAAACAAACAGCTATAGGCAGTTAACCTACCAGCATGTCTTTGGAATGTGGGAGGAAACTGGATCAATTCACACAGGGATAGCATGCAAACTCCATGCAGATAGCATCCTGGTCAGGATTAGAGCAAAGGACCCTATTGCTGTAAAGCATAAGTGCTAACCACTGAGCTACTGTGCTGCTTTAGGCCTCATACACACGGACGTTTTTTGACGCCGGCGTTTTCTGGCGTTTTTTGCAGCTCTCCATGTTAGTCAATGGCCCCATAAAAACGTCGGCGTTTCTGAGCTGTAGGTGGCGTCGGCGTTAGTGAGCAGAAAGTAGAACCCATGGCCATCGCGTTCTGAGGCTGTAACATTTTGACGTTTTTTGACGCCGACGCCACAATATGCCAAGAAACGCCAACATATGCCACCATATGCCACCTATTATTATACCGGCGTTTTCCGGCGTTTTTTGACGCCGACGTTTTTAGGTTGAAAAATAGCAGAGGGATGATTTTTTTTTAAAAAACGCCTATTGACGCCGACGCTCACTAACGCTCAAAAACGCCAATGCATAACGCCGAAAGACGCCGACTTTTTTTCCTTGACGTCGGGCCCGACGTTTTGTTTATTATTTTATATACGCCCGTGTGTATGAGGCCTAATATTGCTACAATTGTTTCAGAGATGGCATTACATCCCAAAGCAGAACTCCAGTTTCATGGTCCACCTTTTGGTGGGGTCTACAGTGCCCGTGCACATGGGGTAAGACCCCGCCCGGAGGCATGCTCACCAATGCCTGGGACCAGGCAGAGACTGCGTTTGTGTGAAGAACCAAACATTAAGACAGTTCCTGACTCAGAGATGAGCCACTTGTATCAGGAAGAAATATATAGAGTTCCTCTGTGGGATGTTCTATCCCATGTCACTACACACTTGTAACTGTTGTATGTTTTCATTAGGAGAGGCATGCAGAGCCTTCGCCCACTCCACCAGTCCAGCGTACCTCGGTTACCTCACCCCCAGTAACAGAATGGAGTTCTGCTGAGCACATAGCAGACCCTATGCATGCTCATTGACTCTTTGCTTCCCGTACCTAGGGATCAGGTCTTAGATTTCCGTAACACTAGTCTGCTCCCGGTGATGGACAGCTAGAGAGGGAATCAGGGCACCGACCTCCTCGCTACCGGAGAACCTGTCACCTAACCAGGTACCACACCAAACGACTTGTAGTTTTAGCTGTTCTTTCTTTTCGGTTACCCATGGCAACTCTCTCCTCTTCTTTGCCTTGCGAGTTAACCTTTGGTAGTGATGTTACACATACCCTGCAGCACTTCTACAGATCCAGGTTCTTAGGAATATGCCAAGCCCCAACATGCAATGCTATGAATTACTTCAGACCAGGCTCTAAACAGTTGAAACAACGTTACTGTAAACTCGACATGTGAAACGTAACAAGGTGTGATATTGGGGTTAGTTAGCTCCACAGAACCGAGTGCAAAGCCGGTAAACTTAAAACAAAGAAGCTTTTATTTTCAGCAAGCAAATCAAAATAAGGCTTCCAGCAGCACACTGAAATGAAAAGACAAAAGAAAGTATGCTTGTCTTCAGCACAAAGTAAACATAAAGTAAGCAGTTACATACAGTTTGTGGACAAGGCTTCACCAAAAAGGTCTTAGCACAGTCCTTGTCAGCTCTTTTAGCAGCTTTCAGCAAACTCACAGCTCTCCCAAAACACGTGTCTCCACACGGCTCCACCTCACCACACCTAACATTATTCCCTGTCCTTAAGAGCTGCTTCCTGGAGACTCTTAACTCTGTGTTTGCTGGAGTCCCTGTAGCCAGGGGTGGAGGCCCATTTACCATCAAAATATCACTCCTGGTCCTCCGAAATCCCGGGTCCCAAATAGCTCTCTACCAACACAGAGAGAGCTGCGAGTCAGTCCTCACTTCAATCTGGCTATTCCGCGAATCCTCACCCATTTCGCTTGAGCCCCTGAATACGTCCACACTTCCCTTAAGGGGACCATAATCCAAATATCAGTGCTATATAGCCCCCATCCAGGACCCAACCTTTGCGTCCTGTACAAAGGTTAAATGTCCTTTCCCTAACAACACTAATTGCTGCTGCCCCAGAAAACCTATACAGGTAAAGTTCTTATGGGTGCAGTCCATAATTGGAAGGCCCAGAGAGGAGGTGTTCTTCATTACAGTATTCCGACGAGTCAGCGTTCCTGAGGCGGACCACAAGTCCTAGCCATCTTTTTCAATAGTTCCTGTTCCAGCTCCACTCCTGGGACCCGAACATGTCCCTTTTATAATACATGGGAAGGGAAGCCGGACCCCAAACAGCCCATGAACTTGCCCAGAGAGGGCGGCAAAACATAAAGCCTTCTTCCTGCTTGAGTAGCTGAGCTAACTCAGCTATACAGTATATACTACCTTACTGTTGTAAGCGCAAACATCCTTCATGTGCTCAGTTTTGCCACCTCCTTCCCAGCAGTGGCTGCACTAGGTTATACTTTCACTAGGTTGTCCCATATTTTGCCATTCTGTTTGCATTTTCTCTCTGATTATATGCAGTAGAACTTCACTGACCCATAATGTTTACTCTCCCCCTCTAAGTACTGTGGGAGGAAACTGGCAATGCCGAACCCTTTCCAAAGACCCATCTTGCCTCCAGGTAGGGTTGACAATTTCTTCTACCTCCCTCTCCTTTACAATATTTTAGTAACCCATTACAATGATGGGCTTCCTTACTGGCCAACAGGAGACAAGAAGGAGTGGGGTATGGGAATAGAGTTGTAGAGATGACATTCTTGTTAAGGTAACGCTTTCTTTTTGCTCATCAGAGAGTAAGCATAATTTCACGACAGGTTCACTTTAAAGTCCATCCTTAGGAAAGTATTACCTTTTCCTGAAAAAGTTCTCCCTCCCGGACTTCATTTCTGTTTTGTCCATAGACATACCATAAGTGAAGTCTGGATGCCACCATCTCCCTGGCACCAGAAAGAGCCATGGTATAGACTCAGCCTGCAGAGCTAGGGGGGCGTTAAGGAGCCATGGTATAGACTCAGCCTGCAGAGCTAGGGGGGTGTTAAGGAGACCAGTACACAGCTAGCTGGCTTAGGTGACCGATCTCCTCAGCAGGAAATACTGCTGCTACAACAGTTAGAGGGGCAGCATGAATAAAATTGAGATATCCGCTTTAACTTCATTTTTTATACTCTGGCAACTGCTTTAAGTTAATTTCTGCTATTTCATGGAAGCTCTGGCTAAAACAAAACAATTCTCCCAAATGACAGTGAGAAATACTGACAGCTGCATAATATGTCGTCTCCACCACCTCGCACTAATTATTATTTTGTCTTTATCTCCACTCACGGTAGAGACTGACCTGTTTGCAACTCCTCTGTTAATGGTGAGATCTTGCCTTGAGAATCCCGTTATGTAAATGTGTGAACGGATTTATGACACTTTGGAATTGTGGCTGTTTTCTCCTCTCTCGTCCTTTCCTAGCGGCAGAGATGTAGATCTCATTAACAAACACAAACATGTGTGACCCATGAGCCCCAGTGACTGTTGTTCAATATATTAATAGTTATAGTACATACACAAAAACGGATATCTCTTATTTTAATAGCAGGGGAGGCTACAGGAAGTAAGTTAATTGTGTCAGATTTCACGAGACGAGAATAAAACACAGAACAGTCTATTAAAAGACTCTAGGACTAGGTAATCAAAAATTAAAGGGATACAGCCCTTTATCTGTTTTAAAGAATATGGTAGGTCAAGCCAAAAATATTTTTCTATTTTTGGAAAGAAAAGGCATGAGCTAGCACCAAACCTCAAATCGTGACATCCCAATGACCCATCAGAATTGCTCCTTCGTATTGCCATATACACCATTTTACAAAAAGTATTGGGATGCCTGCCTTTACACGCACATGAACTTTAAGTCTCAGTCTTCGTCCATAGGGCTCAATATTGAGTTGGCCCACCCTTTGCAGCTATAACACCTTCAACTCTTCTGGGAAGGCTGACCACAAGGTTTAGGAGTGTGTCTATGGGAATGTTTGACCATCCTTCCAGAAGCGCATTTGTGAGGTCAGGAACTGATGTTGAAGGAAGAAGGCCTGGCTTGCAGTCTCCACTTTAACCACTTCGCCACCAGGCCAATTCTGACACTTCTCTCCTACATGTAAAAATCATTTTTTTGCTAGAAAATTACTCAGAATCCCCAAACATTATATATATATATATATATATTTTTAGCAGAGATATTAGGGAATAAAATGGCCATCATTGCAACATTTTATGTCACGCAGTATATACGCAGAAATTTTTCAAATGCCTTTTTTTTGGAAAAAAAAGTTTCATGAATTAAAAAAAAACAGAACAGTAAAGTTAGCCCAATTGTTTTGTATATTGTGAAAGATGATGTTACGCCGAGTAAATAGATACCAGCATGTCACGCTTTAAAATTGCGCCGACTCGTGAAATGGCGCCAAATTTTGGGACCTAAAAATCTCCATAGGCGATGCGTTAACATTTTTTACTGGTTACATGTTTAGAGGTACAGAGGAGATCTAGTGCTAGAATTATTGCTCTCGCTCTAACACACGCAGCGATACCTCACATGTGTGATTTGAACACCGTTTACATATGCAGGTGCGACTTATGTGTGCGTTCGCTTTTGTGCGTGAGCTCATGGGGACGGGTCCTTTATATATTTTTTTTATTATTATTATTTATTTTACCTTTATTTTTTTATTTTTACCCTTTCTCTTTAATTTTTTTTTTTGATCACTTTTATTCCTATTACAAGGAATGTAAACATCCCCTGTAATAGGAATATTGCGTGACAAGTACTCTTTATGGAGAGATATGGGGTCAATAAGACCCCACATCTCTCCTCTAGGCTGGAAAGACCGAGATCACAAAAAAACCCATTGATCTCTGTCTTTTCAGCCGAGTTCATGGGCATTGTTTACATCACGTGACCTGGATGTGACGTCATACGTCGTGCCCGGACCTCCGAGGCACATAGAGATGACTGGTGACCATCGGGTCATCAGTCATCTCTTGCTCAACTTCAGCCGGCGATGGATCTGTTCTCCGGGCCGCCGATGGCACGGGTGGCCCGGGAGAAGCACCGGAGGGCGAAGGGAGGGGGGGGGCGTCCCCTCCCATTGCCGATAAGAATGATCAAGCGGCTGAACTGCCGCTATGATCATTCATATGGTGCAGAGAATCACTGCGGATTAAAATGATATCTGAATGATGCCTGTAGGTGCCGGAATCATTCAGATATCAGTGCTAAAAGACAAGGACGTCTTTGAACGTCCGGCGGTCGGAAAGTGTCTAATTCATCCCAAAGGTGTTCTATCAGGTTGAGGTCAGGACTCTGTGCAGGCCAGTCAAGTTCCTCCACCCCAAACTTGCTCATCCGTGTCTTTATGGACTTTGCTTTGTGCACTAATCAAAATCATTTGGTGGACGGGGGATTATGGTGTGGGTTTTTTTTCAGGGGTTGGGTTTGGCCCCTTAGTTCCCTTAGTGAAGGGGACTCTTAAAGTGGTTGTCAACCCTTGACAACCACTTTAACCCACAGGTAAGCCTATAAAAAGGCTTAGCTGTAGGTTCAATGCATATTTCCTAAACCATCACGGTTTATTAGATATACAGTGTACTGTAATGTGCCCACGTCAGCCTCCGTGCTGTTCTTTTACTGAGATTGCGCCGTGATTTGGCGGCTCCCGCGTGCATGCGCGGGAGTGACGTCACGCGACTCCGGCCAGTCACATAGCCAGAGATCGTGGCCCCAGAAGGAAGAGGGGAGAAGATGGATGCAGCCTGGAGCGGGGACATCGCGGGACAGCGCGGGCTTCCAATGCAGATAAGTGCCACATAATGGGCTAATATGCGATGCATACTAGCCCATTATGCTTTTACATTGCAGGGTAATAAAGAGGAAGTAAAACTCATCAGGGTTTACTTCCCCTTTAAGGCGTCAGCATACCAAGACATTTTGGACAATTTCATGCTCCCAACTTTGTGGGAACAGTTTGGGGATGGCCCCTTCCTGTTCCAACATGACTGCACACCAGTGCACAAACAAGGTCCATAAAGGCATGGATGAGTGAGTTTGGGGTGGAGGAACTTGACTGGCCTACACAGAGTCCCGACCTCAACCAGACAGAACACCTTTGGGATGAATTAGAGCGGAGACTGTGAGCCTGGCCTTCTCGTCCAACATCAGTATGCTTCTAGAAGAATGGTCAAACATTCCCATAGACACACTCCTAAACCTTGTGGACAGCCTTCCCAGAAGAGTTGAAGCTGTTATAGCTGCAAAGGGTGGGCCAACTCAATATTGAACCCTATGAACGTGTAAAGGCAGGTGTCCCAATACTTTTGGTAATATAGTGTATTCACATTGTATA